>JAREIK010003263.1:40113-128607 GCA_029783825.1 Sapria himalayana
ATAATTTTAATTTTAAAATTTTTACTTCTTTTATAAGCGTACATATTTTTTTTTGATTAAAAATAATTTATTTAAATTATATTTGTTGCACTTATAATTTATTTTATAATAAATATTTCTATAAAGATAAATTAAAAAATAATTAAAATGAATATTTAAATTTATAATAAATAGAAATTAAAATTAGATTTATTACTTATTATGTATTATATAGCAGTTTAATGGTTTATGTATTTAGGTATTACGGGGTTTAGGTGTTTATTGATTTAATTGTGTATTCATTTAGTGGTTTATAGGTTTTATTTAAAAAATAAAATAACAAAGCATTCATTTTTATTATTTTTTGATATTTCAAAGGTTATAACCTTTGAAAATATAATAATTTTTAAATTTTTTTCAAAAGTGAATTAAATATTTAGTTATAATTATCATTATATTTATATATCATATAAATTCAAAATAATTTTAGCGATAAATATTCTAATAATGATCAAAAAATAAATTAATAATCTATTATTAATAAGATAGATATCAATTAAAATATAATTACAAAACATAAAATGATTCATAAGCAAAACAAAATATATTACTATATATTAATTTTTTGTTTTGAATTTTTTTTTATTTTAAAAAAGTTATCTATATTTTTTTGATTAAAAATAATTTACATAAATTATATTTGTTTAACTCATAATTTATTTTTTAATTAATATTTATATAAAAATAAAAAATTAATAATTAAAATGAATATTTAAAATTATAATAAAAAAATGAGATTTATTATTTATTATTTAGGGTATACCAGTTTAATTTAAGTTATATCTGTCTAACTAATAATTTATTTGTAATTAATATTGCTATAAAATAAAATGATAAATAATTAAAATAAAAATTTAAAATTATACTTAATAAAAATTAAAATAACCAGTTTAATGGGTTAAGTATTTTGAGGTTTTGTCGTTTAGGCGTTTAGTGATTTATTTTTTTAGGCATTTAGTGATTTATTGGTTTTATTTAAACAATAAAATAACCGAAAAAATTTTGTAATTTTTTATCATTTTCAAATGTTATAATCTTTGAAAATTTAATAATATTTAAAATTTTTTGAAATTTGAATACAATATTTAATTATAATAATTTTAATAATTCTATATCATATAATATAAATATAAACAATTTTATTGAAACATATTATAATAATGATCAAAAATTAAATTAATAAACTATTTATAATAAGATAAATATTAATTACAAAATACATACAAAACACAAATTGATTCAAAATTAAAGTAAAATATATTAGTTGATAATAATTTTTAATTTTTAATAATACTTCTTTTATACTTCTTTTAGAAGTTTATTTTTTTTTTGATTAAAAATAAATTATTTAAATTATATTTGTCGCACTCATAATTTATTTTGTAATAAAAATTTCTATAAAAATAAACTAAAATTTAATTAAAATGAATATTTAAAATAATAATAAATTGAAATAAAAATTAAATTTCTTAATTATTAAGTAGTATATAGAGGTTTAATGGTTTATGTATTTAGGCATTAAGGGGTTAAAGAGTTTACTGATATAACTATGCATGCATTTAGTGGTTTATATGATTTATTTAAAAAATAAAATAACAAAATATTTATTTTTATTATTTTTTCATATTTCCAAAGGTTATAAAGGTTTGTAAATATAATAATTTTTAAATTTATTTCAAAAGTGAATTCAATATTTAGTTATCATAATCATTATATTTATATATCATGTAAATTCAATATAAACAAAATTATTGATAAATATTCTAATAATGATCAAAAAATAAATTAATAATCTATTATTAATAAGATAGATATGAATTAAAATATAATAAAAAAACCTAGAATGATTCAGAAGAAATCAAAATATGTTACTATATAATAATTTGTTGTTTTGAAATTTTTTTTTAAAAAGTTTATCCATCTTTTTTCGATGAAAATTAATTTATATAAATTATATTTGTCTAACTCATTATTTATTTTTTAATTAATATTTATATAAAAATAAACAAATAAATAATTAAAATGAATATATAAAAGTATAATGAAAAAGATAATATTGAGATTTATTCTTTATTATTTTGGGTATACTAGTCATATTTAAATTAGATCTGTCTCACTAATATAATTATTTTGTAATTAATATTTCAATAAAAATTAACTGATAAATAATTAAAATAAAAATTTAAAATTATACTGAATAAAAATTAAAATGAGATTTATGAATTCTTATTAATGTATACTAGTTTAATAATTTAAGTATTTAAAGGTTTTTCCAATTATGACTTTAGTGATTTATGTTTTTAGGCATTTAGTGTTTTATAGGTTTTATTTAAACAATGAAATAAAAAAAATTATTTTTTATATTTTTTAACATTTTCAAACGATATATCATTTGAAAATATAATAATTTTAAAATTTTTTAAAAATGTGAATACAATATTTAGTAATAATAATCATTATAATTATATATAATATAAACTAAATATAAACAATTTTATTGATAGATATGATATCAATTATCAAAAAATAAATTAATATGCTATTATTTATATGATAGATATAAAATAAAATATAATTGCAAAACCTAAAAATATTCAAAATCCAAATAAAATTTATTACTAAATAATAATTTTTTTTAAGTTTTTGCTTCTTTTTATAAGATTATATTAATTTTTGATGAAAAATAAATTATTTAAATTATATTTGTATCACTCATAATTTATTTTGTAATTAATAATTTAATAAATTATTTAAATTAAATTTAAGGTTTACGAGTTTTTAGGTTTAAGTATTTAGGGGCTTTTGTGTTTAGGAGTTTAGAGGTTTAAGTGTTTAGACATTTAGTGGTTTATAAATTTTATTTAAACAATGATATAACAAAAAATTTATTTTTATTATTTTTTTAATTTTTGAATGTTATAACCTTAGAAAATATAATGATTTTTAATTTTTTTCAAATGTAAATATAATATTTAGTTATAATAATCTTAATAATTATATGTCATTTAAATTCAATATAAATAATAAAATTGCTAGATATTATAATAATGATGAAAAAAATTAATAAACTATTATTAATAAGATAGATATTATTTAAAATATATTTGCAAAATCTAAATTTATTAAAAATCAAAGTAAAATATATTACTTAATAAAAATTTTTTAATGTTTTGCTTTTTTTACAACTTTATATTTTTGTTATTATAAATAAATTATTTAAATTAATTTGTCTTACTCATATTTATTTTGTAATTTATAATTCTATAATAATAAACTAATAAATAATTAAAATAATTATTTAAAATTATAATGAATACAAATAAATTTGAGATTTATTATTTATTATTCAGGATATACCAGTTTAATGGTTTAAGTATTTAAGTGTTTTTGGGTCTAGGAGTTTAGTGATATAAGTGTTTAGACGTTAAGTGATTTATAGTTATTATCTAAAGAATTTAAAAACAAAAAATTTAATTTTTTGAATTTTTTTTAATTTTTGAATGTTGTAACCTTTGAAAATATAATAATTTTAAATTTTTTTAAACGTGAATATAATTTTTAGATATAATAATCTTAATAGTTATATCTAATGTAAATTCAATATAAATAATTTTATTAATAGATATTATAATATTGATCAATAAATAAATTAATAAACTAGTATTAATAAGAATGGTATAAATTAAAATATAATTGTAGAATCTAAAATGATTCAAAATCAAAATAAGATATATTACTAAATAATAATATTTTATTTTAAAAATTTGCCTCATTTTATGAGCAATTATATATTTTTGATGAAAGAAAAATTATTTAAATTATATCTGTCTCACTAATAATTTATTTTGTAATTAATATTTCTATACAAATAAATTGATAAATAATTAAAATGAATATTTAAAACTATAATAAATACTAATAAAAAAGAGTAATATGATTAATTATTTAGGGTATACCTATTTAATGGTTTAAGTTTTTTGTAGTTTTGGGGTTAAAGAGTTTATTGATTTATATGTTTGTACATTTAGGTGTTTATAGGTTTTATTTAAACATTGAAATAACAAAAAATTTATTTTTATGAATCTTCGTTATTTTCAAAGGTTATAACCTTTGAAAATATAATAATTTTTTAATCTTTCTAAAATATGAATACAATACTTAGTTATAATAATCTTAATAATTATATTTGATGTAAATTAAATATAAAAAATTATATTAATATATATTATTATAATGAACGAAAAAAAAATTAATAAACTATTATTAATAAGATAGATATTAATTAAAATATATTTGCAGAACCCAAAATAATTCAAAATCAAAGTAAATTATATTAATAAATAAAATTATAAATTTTTGAAATTTTGTTCATTTTTATAAGCTTATTTTTTTTCATAAAAAATAATATATTTAACTTATATGTCTCACTCATTATTTATTTTGTAATTAATATTTCTAGAAAAATAAACTAAAAAATAATTAAAATGAATATTTAAAATTATAATGAATACAAATAAAAATGAAATTTATTATTTATTATTTAGGTTATATTGGTTTAATAGTTTAAGTATTTAGGGGGTTATGGGGTTAAGGAGTCAAGATATTTAAATGATTAGACATTTACTAGTTTATAAGTTATATTTAAAATAATAAAATTATAAAAAAATTATTTTTGTGATTTTTTATCATTTTTTAAGGTTATAACCTTCAAAAATATAATAATTTTTAAATTTTTTTCAAATGTAAATATAATATTTAGTTATAATAATCTTAATATTTATAAGACATTTAAATTCAAAATAAGTAATCTTTTTGATATATATTATAATAATGATCAAAAAATAAATTAATAAACTATTATTAATATGATTGATAGCAATTAAATTATAAATGCAAAACCTTTAATGATTCAAAATTAAAGTAAAATATATTACCAAATAATATTTTTTGTTTTTCAAGTTTTACTTCTTTTTATAAGCTTATATTAATTTTTGATTAAAAATAAATTATTATAATTATATTTGTCCCACTCTTTATTTATTTTGTAATTAATATTTCTATAAAAAATAAACTAATAAATAATTAAAATGAATATTTAAAATTATAATGAATACAAATTAAAATGAGATTTATGATTTATTATATATGGTATACCGGTTTAATTGATTGTTAATTTAGGGGTTTTGTCGTTTATGAGTTTAGCAATTTATGTTTTTTGGCATTTAGTGGTTTATAGTTTTAATTTTTATAATAATATATTTTTTTTGATTTTATCTGATTTTCAAAGGTTTTAACCCTTAAAAATAAGATAATTTTTATAATTTTTTTAATGTTAATATAATATTTAGTAATAATATTCTTAATAATTATATATAATGTAAACACAATATAAATAATTTTATTCATATATAAAATAATAATGATCAATAAATAATTAATAAACTATTATTAATAAGAATGATATAAATTAAAATATAATTGCAAAAACTAAAATGATTCAAAATCAAAATAAAATATATTACAAAATAATAAATTTTTGTTTTTAAAATTTTCCCTCTTTTTAAAAGCATATATTTTTTTTTGATAAAAAATAAATTATTAAAAATAGATTTGTCTCACTAATAATTTATTTTGTAATTAATATTTCTATAAAAATAAACTGATAAATAATTAAAATAAAAATTTAAAATTACACTTAATAAAAATTAAAATGATATTTATGATTTTTTATTAATGTACACTTGTTTAATGGTTAAAGTATTTAGAAGTTTTGTCGTTTAAGAGTTTAGCGATTTATGTTTTTAGGGATTTAGTGGTTAATAGATTTTATTTAAACAATAAAATAACAAAAAAAAATTCTGTAATTTTTTGTCATTTTCATAGGTTATAACCTAGGAAAATATTATAATATTTAAAATTTTTTGAAATGTGAATAAAAAATTTCGTTATAATAATTTTAATAATTATATATCATATAAATTCAATATAAACAATTTTATTGATAGAATTTATTATAATGATCAAAAATTAAATTAATAAACTATTAATAATAAGATAGATATTAATTAAAAAATATTTACAAAACCCAAATTGATTCAAAATTAAAGTAAAAAATATTACTTGATAATAATTTTTAATTTTTAAAATTTTACTTCTTTTATAAGTGTATAGACTTTTTTTGATTAAAAATAAATTATTTTTAATTATATTTGTCGCACTCATAATTTATTTTGTAATAAATATTTCTATAAAATAAACTTATAAATAATTAAAATGACTATTTAAAATAAAAAATAAATTTAAATAAAAATTAGATTTCTTAATTATTAAGTAGTATATAGCAGTTTAATGGTTTATGTATTTAGGCATTACACGCCTTAAGAGTTTACTGATTTTACAGTGTATTTATTTAGTGGTTTATAGATTTTATTTAAAAATTAAAATAACAAAATATTTATTTTTATTATTTTTTGAAATTTTTAAAGGTTATAACATTTGAAAATATAATAATTTTTAAATTTTTTTCAAATGTGAATTCAATATTTAGTTATAATATTCATTATATTTATATATCATATAAATTCAATATAAACAATTTTAGTGATTATTATTCTAATAATGATCAAAAAATAAATTAATAATCTATTATTAATAAGATAGATATCAAATAAAATATAATAAAAACCTAAAATGATTCAGAAGAAATCAAAATTTATTAATATATAATAATTTGTTGTTTTGAAATTTATTTTTATTTTAAAAAGTTTATCCCTATTTTTTTGAGTAAAATTAATTTATATAAATTATATTTGTCTAACTCATAATTTATTTTTTAATTAATATTTATATAAAAATAAACAAATAAATAATTAAAAAGAATATTTAAAATAATAATGAAAAAAATAATATTGAGATTTATTCTTTATTTTTTTAGTATACCAGTCTAATTTAAATTAGATCTGTCTCACGAATAATTTATTTTGTAATTAATATTTCTATAAAAATAAACTGATAAATAATTAAAATAAAAATTAAAAATTATACTTAATAAAAATTAAATTGAGATGCATGATTTTTTTTAAATGTACACCTATATAATGGTTTAAGTACTTAGAGGATTTGTCGTTAAGGAGTTTAGCAATTTATGTTTTCAGACATTTAGTGGTTTATAGGTTTTATTTAAACAATAAAATAACAAAAAAAATTTTGTAATTTTTTATAATTTTAATAGTTTAAAACCTTTGAAAATATAATAAAATTTAAAATGTTTTGAAATATGATTACAATATTTAGTTATAATAATATTAATGATTATATATCATATAAATTCAATATAAACAATTTTATTGATAGATAATATAATAATTATCAAAATTTAAATTAATAAGCTATTAATAAAAAGATTGATATTAATTAAAAAATATTTACAAAACCCAAATTGATTCAAAATTAAAGTAAAATATATTACTGGATAATAATTTTTAATTTTTAAATTTTTACTTCTTTTATAAGCGTATATTTTTTTTTTGATTAAAAATAAATTATTTTAATTATATTTGTCGCACTCATAATTTATTTTATACTAGCTATTTCTATAAAAATAAACTAATAAATAATTAAAATGAATATATAAACTATAATAAATAGAAATTAAAATTAGATTTATTAATTATTATATATTATATAGTAGTTTAATGGTATATATATTTAGGTATTATGGGGTTTAGGTGTTTACTATTTTAATTATGCATGCATTTAGTGGTTTATAGGTTTTATTTAAAAAATAAAATAACAAAATATTTATTTTTATTATTTTTTGATATTTTCATAGGTTATAACCTTTGAAAATATAATCATTTTTAAATTATTTTCAATAGTGAATTTAATATTTAGTTATAATAATCAATATATTTTTATATCATATTTCAACATAACAATTTTAGTAAAAAATATTCTAATAATGATCAAAAAATAAATTAATAATCTATTATTAATAAGATAGATATCAATTAAAATATAATTACAAAACATAAAATGATTCTTAACAAAGCAAAATTTATTACTATATAATAATTTTTTGTTTTGAAATTTTTTTTTATTGTAAACAGTTTATCTATAATTTTTTGATTAAAATAATTTACATAAATTATATTTGTCTAACTCATAATTTATTTTTTTAATTAATATTTATATAAAAATAAAAAATTAATAATTAAAATGAAAATTAAAACTTATAATGAAAAAAAATGAGATTTATTATTTATTATTTAGGGTATACCGGTTTAATTTAAGTTATATCTGTCGCACTAATAATTTATTTTGTAATTAATATTTATATAAAAATAAACTAATAAATAATTAAAATAAAAATTTAAAATTATAATAAATAAAAATTAAAATGAGATTTATGATTTATTATTAAAGTATACCTGTTTAATGGTTTAAGTATTTTGATGTTTTGTCATTTAGGAGTCTAGTGATTTATGTTTTTATGCATTTAGTGATTTATAGGTTTTATTTAAATAATAAAATAACAAAAAAAATTGTAATTTTTTGTCATTTTCAAATCTTATAACCTTTGAAAATTTAATAATATTTAAAATTTTTAGAAATTTGAATACAATATTTAGTTATAAAAATTTTAATAATTCTATATCATATAAAATAAATATAAACAATTTTATTGATAGATATTATAAAAATGATCAAAAATTAAATTAATAAACAATTTATAATAAGATACATATTAATTAAAAAATATATACAAAACCCGAATTGATTCAAAATTAAAGTAAAATATATTAGTGGATAATAATTTTTAATTTTATTAATACTTCTTTTATACTTCTATTAAAAGAGTATATATATTTTTTGATTAAAAATAAATTATATAAATCATATGTGTCGCACTCATAATTTATTTTGTAATACAAATTTCTATAAAAATAAATGGATAGATAATTAAAATGAATATTTAAAAGTATAATACATTTAAATAAAAATTCAATTTATTAATTATTAAGTTGTATATAGCGGTTTAATGGTTTATGTATTTAGGCATTACGGGGTTTAGGAGTTTACTGATATAACTGTGTATGCATTTAGTGGTTTATAGGTTTTATTTTAAAAAAAATAACAAAAAATTTATTTTTATTAATTTTTCATATTTCCAAAGGTTATAACCTTTGTAAATATAATAATTTTAAAATTTTTTTCTTAAGTGAATTTAATATTTAGTTATAATAATCATTATATTTATATATCATATAAATTCAATATAAACAATTTCATTGATAAATATTATAATAATGATCAAAAAAAAAATTAATAAACAATTATTAATAAGATAGATATCAATTAAAATATAATTACAAAACCTAAAATGATTCAGAAGGATAGCAAATTATATTACTATATAATAAATTTTAGTTCTTAAATTTTTTATTCTTTTTATAAGTTTATCTATATTTTTCGATGAAAAATAATTTATATAAATTATATTTGTCTAACTTATAATTTATTTTGTAATTAATATTTATATAAAAATAAACGAAAAAAAATTAAAATGAATATTTTAATTTAAAATAAAAAAAATATATTGAGAATTATTATTTATTATTTAGTGTATACTAGTTTAAAAGGATTATTCTTTAAGGAATTTAATAATAATCCTTAAAATGTGTTTAGGGGCTTTTGTGTTAAGGAGTTTAGATATTTAAGTGTTTAGAAATTTAGTAGTTTATAATTTTTATCTAAACAATGATATAACATAAAATTTATTTTTTTTATTTTATTAATGTTATATCCTTTGAAAATATAATAATTTTTAAATTTTTTTCAAATGTAAATATAATATTTAGTTATAATAATCTTAATAATTATAAGACATTTAAATTGAATATAAGTAATTTTATTGTTATATATTATAAAAATGATCAAATAATAAATTATTAAACTTTTATTAATAAGATTGATAGCAATTAAAATATAATTGCAAAACCTATATATAATGATTCAAAATCAATGTAAAATATATTACTAAATAATACTTTTTTGTTTTTAAATTTTTACTTCTTTTTATATGCTTATATATTTTTTTTTGATTAAAAATAAATTATTAAAATTATATTTGTCTAACTCATTATTTATTTTCTAATTAATATTTCTATAAAAAATAAACTAATAAATAATTAAAATAAATATTTAAAATTATAATGAATACAAATCAAAATGAGATTTATGATTTATTATATGTAGTATACCAGTTTAATGGTTTGATTATTTTGGAGTTTTGTCGTTTAGAAGTTTTAAATTTGTGTTTTTAGGCATTTAGTGGTTTATAGGTTTTATTTATATAATAAAAATAATTTTTTTTTAGATATTTGCTGATTTTCAAAGGTTATAACCATTAAAAATTAATTAATATTTATAATTTTTTGAAATGTTAATATAATATTTAATTATAATAATATTAATAATTATATTATATAAATTTAATATAAATAATTTTATTGATAGATATTATAATAATGATCAAAAATTAAATTAATAAACTATTAATAATAAATAGATATTAATTAAAAAATATTTACAAAACCCAAATTGATTCAAAGTTAAAGTAAAATATATTACTAGATAATAATTTTTTATTTTTAAATTTTTACTTCTTTTATAAGCGTATATATATTTTTTGATTAAAAATAAATTATTTAAATTATATGTGTCGTACTCATAATTTATTTTGTAATAAAAATTTCTATAAAAATAAACTAATAAATAATTAAAATGAATATTGAAAATAATGATAAATTGAAATAAAAATTCAATTTATTAATTATTAAGTAGTATATAGTGGTTTAATGGTTTATGTATTAATTTATTACGGGGTTTAGGAGTTTACTTATATAACTATGTATACATTTAGTGGTTTAAAGGTTTTATTTAAAAAATAAAATAACATATAATTTATTTTTATTATTTTTTAATATTTCCAAAGGTAATAACCTTTGAAAATATAATAATTTTTAATCTTTTTTAAAAAGTGAATTCAATATTTAGTTATGATAATCATTATATTTATATATCATATAAATTCAATATAAACAATTTTATTGATATATATTCTAATAATGATCAAAAAATAAATTAATAAACAATTATTAATAAGATAGATATCAATTAAAATATAATTACAAAATCTAAAATGATTCAGAAGGATAGCAAAATATATTACTATATAATAAATTTTAGTTTTTAAATTTTTTATTCTTTTTATAAGTTTATCTATATTTTTCGATGAAAAATAATTTATATAAATTATATTTGTCTAATTCATAATTTATTTTGTAATTAATATTTATATAAAAATAAACAAATAAATAATTAAAATGAATATTTAAAATTATAATGAAAAAAATAAAATTGAGATTTATTATTTATTATTTAGGATTACCGGTTTAAAAGGATTATTTTTTATTATTTAGGGTTTTAGAGATTTATGAGTTATTGAATTAAGTGTTAAGGCATTTAGTGGTTTATCGGTTTTATTTAAACAATGAAATATCAAATAAAAATATATTTTTTTATTTTTTTATATTTTCAAAAGTTATAACTTTGAAAATATAATAATTTTAAAATTTTTTTCAAAAGTGAATTCAATATTTAGTTATAATAATCATTATATTTAAATATTATATAAATTCAATATAAATAATTTTATTGATAAATATTCTAATAATGATCAAAAAATAAATTAATGATCTTTTATTAATAAAATAAATATCAATTAAAATATAATTACAAACAAATAATGATTCAGATGCAAAGCAAATTATATTATTATATAATAATTTTTTGTTTTTAATTTTTTTTATTTTAATAAGTTTATCTATAATTTTTGTGATGAAAATATTTTATATAAATTATATTTGTTTAACTCATAATTTATTTTGTAATATATATTTATATAAAAGTAAACAAATAAATAATTAAAATGAATATTTAAAATTATAATGAAAAAAATAAAAATGAGATTTATTGTTTATTATTTAGGATATATCTGATTAAAAAAATTATGTATTTAGGGTTTTCGAGATTTAGAAGTTTTTCATTTAAGTATTTAGGGATTTAGTCGTTTATAGGTTTTATTTAAACAATGAAATAACAAATAAATTATTTTTTTATATTTTTTCAAATTTTCAAAGATTATAACCTTTGAAAATACAATAATTGTAAAATTTTTTAAAAATCTTAAAACAATATATAGTAATAATAATAATTATAACAATATATAATATAAACTAAATATAAATAATTTTTTTGATAGATATTATATCAATTATCAAAAAATAAATTAATAAACTATTAATAATATGATAGATATAAATTAAAATTTAATTACAAAAACTAAAATGATTAAAAATCAAAGTAAATTTATTACTAAATAATAATTTTTGTTTTTTAGTTTTTGCT
This sequence comes from Sapria himalayana, assembly GCA_029783825.1. NCBI lineage: Eukaryota > Viridiplantae > Streptophyta > Magnoliopsida > Malpighiales > Rafflesiaceae > Sapria > Sapria himalayana. Next base: position 52,624 of record JAREIK010003263.1, read on the forward strand.
TCTTTTTATAAGCTTATATTTTTTTTTGATTAAAAATAAATTATTTAATTTATATTTGTATCACTCATTATTTATTTTGTAATTAATTTTTCAATAAATTATTTAAATTATATTTAAGGTTTAAGTATTTAGGGGCTTAAGGGTTTAGAAGTTTAGAGATTTATGTATTTAGGTATATAATGGTTTATAAGTTTTATTTAAACAATTATGTCTATAGTGGAGTTGTAGAGACTTATGATAATTATTATAACTAAATTTACAAAGAATATGAATAAATAATTAATATTATTTAACTAAATAATATTTAGGGAAGGACAATTCAATAATATGATTTATAATAACTAAATTTTTGTTTATTATAACTAAATTTAAATTAAACTGATAAATAATAGTTTACCTATTATTTTGTTATAACTAAATAATACCTATTATTTAGTTATAACAATTTATAAGTTTTATTTAAATAATTTATTTTATTATATTTATGTATTTAGAGGTATTATAATAATATTTAGTGATTTATGTTTTTAGGCTTTTAGTGGTTTATAGGTTTTATTTAAAAAAATAAAATAATAAAAAAATTTACAATAATTTTTTATCATTTTCATAGGTTATAACATTTGAAAATATAATAATATTTAAAATTTTATAAAATTTTAATATAATATTTTGTTATAATAATATTAATAATTATATATCATATAAATTTTATATAAATAATTTTATTGATAGATATTATAATAATGATGAAAAATTAAATTAATAAACTATTTATAATAAGATAGATATTAATTAAAAAAATATTTACAAAACCCAAATTGATTCAAAATTAAAGTAAAATATATTAGTTGATAATAATTTTAAATTTTTAATAATACTTCTTTTAAAAGTGTATATATATTTTTTGATTAAAATAAATTATCCAAATTATGTGTGTCACACTCATAATTTATTTTGTAATAAAAATTTCTATAAAAATAAACAAATAAATAATTAAAATGAATATTTACAATAATAATAAATTGAAATAAAAATTCAATTTATTAATTATTAAGTCGTATATAGTGGTTTAATGGTTTATGTATTTAGGCATTACAGGGTTTAAGAGTTTACTGATATAACTGTGTATGCATTTAGTGGTTTATAGGTTTTATTTAAAAAATAAAATAACAAAAAATTTATTTTTATTATTTTTTCATATTTCCAAAGGTATTAACCTTTGTAAATATAATAATTTTTAAATTTTTTCAAAAGTGAATTCAATATTTAGTTATAATAATCATTATATTTATATATCATATAAATTCAATATAAACAATTTTATTGATAAATATTCTAATAATGATCAAAAAATAAATTAATAAACAATTATTAATTATATAGATATCAATTAAAATATAATTACAAAATCTAAAATGATTCAGGAGAGCAAAATATATTACTATATAATAAATTTTAGTTTTTAAATTTTTTATTCTTTTTATAAGTTTATATATATTTTTCGATGAAAAATAATTTATATAAATTAAATTTGTCTAACTTATAATTTATTTTGTAATTAATATTTATATAAAGATAAATGAATAAATAATTAAAATCAATTTTTAAAATTATAATGAAAAAAATAATATTGAGATTTATTATTTATTATTTAGTGTATACTAGTTTAAAAGGATTATCTTTTTAGGGTTTTAGAAATTTGGGAGTTATTGATTTAAGTGTTTTGGCATTTAGTAGTTTGTAGGATTTATTTAAACAATTAAATAAGAAAAAAGTTATTTTTGATTTTTCTCACATTTTCTAAGGTTATAACCTTTGAAAATATAATAATTTAAAAATTTTTTAAAAATGTGAATACAATATTTTGTTATAAAAATAATTATAATTATATATAATCTAAAAAAAATATAAATAATTTTATTGATAGATATTAAATCAATTATCAAAAAATAAATTAATATGCTATTATTAATATGATAGATATAAATTAAAATATAATTGCAAAATCTAAAATTATTCAAAATCAAAGTAAAATTTATTACTAAATAATAATATTTGTTTCTTAGTTTTTGCTTCTTTTTATAAGCTTATATATTTTTTTTGATGAAAAATAAATTATTTAAATTAAATTTGTTTCACTCATAATTTATTTTGTAATTAATATTTTAATAAATTATTTAAATTATAATTAAGGTTTACGAGTTTAAAGGTTTATGTATTTAGGGGCTTTTGTGTTAAGGAGTTTAAAGGTTTAAGTATTTAGGAGGGATTAGTGGTTTATAAGTTTTATTTAAACAATGATATAGCATAAAATTTATTTTTTCTAATTTTTGAAGGTTATATCATTTGAAAATATAATAATTATAAATTTTTTTTCAAATGTAAATATAAAATTTATTTATAATAATCTTTATAAATATAAGTCATTTAAATTCAATATAAATAATTACATTGCTAGATTTTATAATAATGATCAAAAAATAAATTAATAAACTATTATTAATAAAATAGATATTATTTAAAAAGTATTTTCAAAATCTAAATTTATTCAAATAAAAGTAAAATATATTACTAAATAATAATTTTTTTATGTTTTGCTTTTTTTATAAGTTTATATTGTTGTTATTAAAAATAAATTATTTAAATTATATTTGTCTTACTCATAATTTATTTTGTAATTTATAATTCTATAATAATAAACTAATAAATAATTAAAATGAATATTTAAAATTATAATCAATACAAATAAAATTGAAATTTATTATTTATTATTCAAGATATAACGATTTAATGGTTTAAGTATTAGGTGTTTTGTGGTTTAGGAGTTTAGTGATTCAAATATTTAGACCTTTAGTGATTTATAGTTTTTATTTAAAGAATGAAAAAACAAAAAATTAAATTTTTTTATTTTTATTTAATTTTTGAAGGTTATAACCTTTGAAAATATTATAATTTTAAATTTTTTTTAAATGTGAATATAATATTTATTTATAATAATCTTAATAATTATCTATAATGTAAACTCAATATAAATAATTTTATTAATACATATTATAATAATGATCAATAAATAAATAAATAAACTAGTATTTATAAGAATGATATAAATTAAAATATAATTGTAAAATCTAAAATGATTCAAAATCAAAATAAGATATTGTACTAAATAATAATAATTATTTTTTTTTAAAAACAGTATTTATTAATTATAACCCTCTCTTTTGGCGGAGGAATACCATTTTTACAACTTGCTTGCTTGCTACTCGTAGCCCTTTACGCCCTTTTCTCCTACACTAAGCATTAGTTATTATGAATGTAATAAAGAAAACATGGACAAACATATGCTGATTCTAATCCACATAGAGAACAATTTTGAGCATCTTTAGGAATTTTCAGCATTGTTATTGACTGCACTTTGTTGCTCATTGAAATATGAGTCTTTATCCTTCGATCCCTTTCTTCAAACCAGCTACCTTCCCTTCCTGCCGAGTTTTTAACTCTATCCAACAGCTTTGTTGAGCTTGTGTAACAAGAGCTACAAACTTTAATTTTGCAGCAAGGCTCTATTAAGCATGGTGATAGCTCTTGGAATCCTCCGCGGGCACCCATGTACCTGTCAACTGCATACATGCCACAGACACAAAGAAATTTCCAGCCTCCAGCATTCTGCTGGTTTTCTTTCTCTCTGTTATGTTCCTTAAGTTAGGATATTTCTGCTTTCAGCAATTCCATAGTAGCTTTTAGTTGCTCCCACTTGTGGACAGTAGCTATCTATATTGTAACCAACCTAGCCTACTTTTGTGGACTTTTAAATTACATTAACATAATAGCACAGACAATGCAATACCTTATAACACAAACCACTCCTAACCTTAATCTGTTTAAGATGTCCACATCAAAACAAAGTTCATACAAACTTATGAACTATAATACGGGAGACACTTGTGCGCATGACCTTTCTTCCTGTTTTAGCTGACATTGCTGCTAAGAAAATACAAAACAACCAAAACTGCAGGTATACAGGCCATTCTTACTCTCTGTAGTGTAATTCCAAACCTACAGTGAAATGAAATTTTGTGGGGGAATCCAGAATTTAGTCACAATGTAATTATTTAATTTTGCAAAGTCTTCCTTCAAGACAAGGACGACTTGAGCGAATCTACAACCTGCCCTGTGCTGCTATAAGAAAAAAGAATTTGAAAAATAGCAGCGATGACAAAATCTTATAATATATTCTCAAACTTTTTTGATTATTCGGATGTATGGAAATTCTTTTATATCTAGTTTTATAATACCTTTAAATCTCTCTGGAAGAGAGACTTCATCATATACATGAAGCTCTTCAAGTTTTCCTTCTTTTGCTAATTTATCTGCTAAGGCATTTGCTTCCCTATATATGTGCATGGGTGATGCATTTAATGATATTATAAATTAATTAATTTCTTCTAACTCCTCTTCAAATTTCCACAAGCTACTTTTGTTATTTACTAAGTCTACCAATATTTTAGAATCTATTTGTATATCTATATTTGTTAGCTCTTTAGAGTAACATATTCTAAGTCCATCCCTTAATGCTAATATTTCTGCATGGAAGGCAGTTGACGCATTATTGGGGCATGAGTAGGCAAATATTAAGTGACCACCAGAGTCCCTTAAAGGTGCCTCCTCCACCAGCTAGGCCTATGTTCATGTCAAAGCTACCATCAGTGTTTATAGCTAATCTACCTTTTTCTGGTTTTTCCCATTTAACTCCTATAATTTTTAGTGGTTTTATTTTGGATACCGTGAGATTCCAGAATTTTAGAGTGTGAGTATCTAGGAGAGGGCTTTGAAGTGCAAGTGGGGAGGATTCCGAGGTAAATTTTATTTCAGTCTTTATCGCTTTCCATATGTCTTCAAGGTCCATTCTGTGTCCTTCATATCTACTATTATTCCTAGCTTTCCATATACACCAGATAGCAATGTGAAGTATGTTATTTTTATGCCATTTCTGTGAACTATGTTGAAAGCATGCATTACTCCATTTAATTAATCTATTTCTAAGAGGAATACATGCATGTTTTAATCACATTTCAGATTCTAGTATCCTCTAGATTTCTATGGCTACATTCCCTTAAGAAAACAAATGATCAAGTGATTCTAGTTTTTGCAAATAGCATTCACATCTCGAGGCAATTTTTATGCCTTTTGTTTTTATGTTTTCATCTACAGGAATAATATTTGAGAAAACTTTCCATGTATTAGTTTTTATTTTTTGACTATTATCATTATCCCATATCCATTTAAATAAAGGTTGGATTTTTTTTTCTACTTCTAACTTTTTCTTTAATGGTTTTAAGTTAAAATTTTGCAACTGCACTCAAAGTCCATTTCCAACCATTTTTAGTAAGTTTGGAATGTTTTTCCACTAATTTTCTTTGTTTGAACATTTGAATCCAAATTTGTGATGCTTTGTTCTTATTTCTAATCCTATATATATATCATCCTCTATACAATAATTAGCTCACATAAATTCAGCACATAGATTATTATTTTCTTTGATCCTCCACCATCTTTTGTATGCCCATGCTTTAGCTAGCTCATTTAAATCAGTAAAGCCGAGGCCAGTCTCCTATAAGGGGTAGCAAAGGTCTTTCCATTTTTTCCAATGTAACTTTCTTTTGCCACTTTTTGAACCCCATAAGAAATGGGCTAATTCCTTCTCTATTCTTTTTTTATCCGACACTAGAAGGTGAGTAATCATCAAATTCTGCATGATTACGCTTTGTAATACATGAGTGATCAAAGCAATTCTACCACTCATTGAAAGTGTGTCCACTTTCCATCTAGCTATTTTTTTTTTAATTTTCTCAAGTAGGAAATCTTGGTATATTGATTTTAATTTTCCTTCGTATATTGGGCATCCAAGATATTGAAGTGCACCTTTTATCTGTGTGAAACCTGTTATTTTGTTAATTCTATGCCCTAGACTTTTTGGGGCTTTTTTGGCAATCATAAATTGGCATTTTTTTTATTAATTTTCTGTCCCGTTTCTTTTTCTAAGATTTTTAGAAAAAGGGGATCACCCCGCCTTAATCCTCTCATCGGCTTGATATCTTTTCCTAGTTCTCCATTGACAAGAATTTTAAACGAAGGACTTGATATGCATCTATAAATCAAGTCAGTCCAGGTTTCATAAAAATCCATTTTTCTCATGACAAAACATAAAATTTTCCTTTCAATTATATCAAAAGCTTTTGAGAGATCTAGTTTTAGCAGTACATTATGACCTCTAGATTTGGATCCTATTTCTCTGATTATTTCTTTAGCTAAACAAATATTTTCCATTAGTAATCTATTTTTCATAAATCTTGATTGTTCTTTAGAAATAATTTTTGGCAATACTACAGCTAATCTATTTTGAAGTAACTTAGTCAAGATTTTATAAATGGAGTTACACAGGCAGATAGGTCTAAAGTCTTCGGCTTTATGTGGGTTTTCCATTTTAGGAATAAGAACCAAGTATGAACCACTCCATTTCTTGCCTATTTCTACACCACAGAATATCCAATGTATAGCCCATAGGAGGTCATTTTTAATGATTGGCCAACAATTTTGATAGAACTTAATATTCCACCCATCAGGACTTGGGGCACTATTTTTTCCCATGCTAAAAACAATAAACTTAAGTTCTTCTTCATCCGGGAATTTGGTGAGTGCATCATTTTATTCGTTGGTAATTTTATGATCTATCTTATTTAGGAGATAGTCTCCATTCAAATTTGTAATTCCTCTAAATTGATTTTCAAAATATTCATCTAGGTGATTTTTAATTTCTAAGTTAGTGTCTACCCATTTGTTTAGGTTGTTTTTTATACCTTTTATTCTTTGTTTTTGGGTTTTGATTTTGACTGTTTTCTGGAAAAACTTCTTATTTTTATCCCCTTCTTCTATCCATTTAATTTTAGCTTTTTATTTCCATAATACTTCCTCCATTAGCAATTTTAATTTTAGCTCAGCCTGTGATTTATTTAGTCCTTTCTACTTTCTGAATTTTGAAGTATTTCGTATTCTAACTTTTTTTTTCAACTATCTTTTCTACTCCTATAATATTTTTGTTAATGTTGCCGAAGGAGTCTTTATTCCATATTATTAAGTGCTTTTTTAGCCTTTCTAATTTTTTATTCTAGATTTGAACATTGTTACTTGTTATTTCTTGCATCCATGAATTTTTAATTGTATTGATAAAATCATGGTGTAAGGACCATGCATTCTGAAATTTAAACGACTTATTCTTGATTTTATTTTTTTTTACGGAAATTAATCGTGGATTGTGGTCAGAGCAGGTTCTATTTAAATGTCTAACGGCTGTGGAGCCATAAGCTTCTAGCCATTTGACATTATGAAGAATTCTATCCAGTCTTGCCCATATGGTGCCTTTAACTTTCCAGTTATTACACCAAATGTATTGGGAGCCTGAAAAGCTAGCTTCCATCAAACTAGCCTCTGATATCGTATCATTAAAGTGAGCGATAGCTTTTTTATTGGAGGGGTTGCCCCCTTTTTTCTCGCTAGCCTTTTTTATAATATTGAAATCTCCTCCTATTATCCATGGTTTATTTATTTTAGCAGTTTTAAGAATATCATTCCAAAGCTCCCTTCTTCCTTCTTTAGTATATTTGGCATAAACTACTGAAATGATCTCTTCGGTATTATCTAAAGAAAAGTTAATAATTTGATTCGTATCTTCTAAAATAATTATATTAAATAAGCTTTTCCAGAAAATCTAGATTTTGTTATTTTTATTAGAGAAAGAGTAATCAAACCCTAAAAGCTTTTTGTAGTATTCTAGTTTATCCTTATTTACAATGGGTTTGACAAGTATAATAATTGGAGTTTTATATAATTAAATCAATTTTTTAACTCTTTTTATTGAGGAGGGGTTTGCGATACCCCTCACATTATAGTAGAGGAATCTAAACATTAGAAGTGGATTTAGCCCAAGCTCTTGTAGTGCATTTTGATTCATATGTTTTATCTAATTATTTTTTCATGTTTCTAGATTTTTTAATTGAACTAAAATCTTCTGATTTTACATTTTTCCATTCCGTGCATAGCAGTAATGCCATGAGTTTTATTTCCTCCATGGCCCAATCTCTATCTCCCGTTATATTTTTCAAATTATCAATTTCTAAATCATCTTTGGTGGCTTTTATAAAATCAGAATCTTCCTCATTTATATTTAACATGAAATCGCTTCTAACCTCTAAATTTTCATCTAAGTTATTGCCTAACTCCTCTTGCCCTTTCCTTCTCCCTGCACTCTTTTTTTTTAGTTTCGAATCTACATCTCCTAATTTTGTTATTTATTTCAGCTATTTTTAGTATTAGTTCATGGTTTTTAGCCACTTCAGAATCTTCTTCTAAATTATTTTTAGCATTTTTTCTCTAAGTTATTTTTAGCATTTTCCTCAAAATTACTAATTTTTCTAGCCCGTTCAAAAACTTCTTTCCTAGTGGGGACATATTCCACTATTTTCATTCCTATAACAACACCCATACAGTTCTATTCACTATGTTGAGGGGGTTTAATTCTATATTCTTCCCTCTTATTTCTTGTTTCTATTCTAGGGCCAAACCTCTATTTGTCTACTGTAAATTTTTTAACCAAATAATGTTCACATGAATGCCCCAGTTTATTACAGTAGGAGCAGTAGCTTGGGAGATTTTCTGGAATCACTTCTTGCTAGAATCCATTTCCATTTTTACTGCCAATCCATATACGGTGAGGGATGTGTTGTAGTAAGTTCACTTCTATGCAGAGCCGGGCTACACTTGGTCGAGATAACATGGCAGTGGCACCATCAAGGAGAAGAGGGGTGCCAACTACACTAGCTATATGATAGAGGGAGAGCTTATCAAAGAAGTGAATAGGCAACATAGGGAAGAAAAACCAAACCGAGTATAATGGCGACTCCTGATTGGTTGTGAAGGAAGGCGTCCATCTGAAGGCTCTCATAGGATAGCCCAAGATATACCATACTGCCTTCAACCATACTCTATGAAAATCCTCCTCGGTGGATAGTTGATTTAGAATATGTTTAGCATCCAGAACACCGATTTTTGACAGACCTTTAAGTTTCAGTGAAGCGAAGAATGTTCTGATATCTTCAATGTGAGGTCGCCCATGGGAGAATTTGCCCACTATCGTGTATTTGTGAGCTTCAGCAAGCATGACAATGTCGGGAGGGGAGAACTCTATCGAGAGTTCTCCATTTTTTTACCCGTGAATTTCCGAAGATTCAGAATAGTGATGCGCAGTCCTTTTAATTTGATAAGCAAATGACTTCTTATCACTTAATAGATCAAATTGCTCCATTTTAGAATGAAATTGGCTTCTTCTTCAATGCAAATTGTTTTTTATCTCTCTAAAAAATGTGTTTCTCTCTCTAGAAATTGAGAGCAAAACTTGAACAAAAACTTATTCTTTTTTCAAATCTCTAAATAATAATTATTTATTTTTTAAAATTTGCCTTTTTTATAAGAATTTTTTTAATAAAAAATAAATTATTTAAACTATATATGTCACACTAATAATTTATTTTGTAATTAATATTTATATAAAAATAAACTGATAAATAATTTATGATCAACATGTTTTAGGGGCTTATTTTAAGTAATATAATAATTTAAATAATTTATAATAATTTAAATAAGTCTCTACATGATTAACATTATATATTTTGTTATAATGTTATAACTAAATTTAATAAATAAGCCCCACTATAATAATGAAATTAATAAAAGTACTTAAACCACTAAATTGTTTAAATAATATTATAGGATAATTATATATTTAAATAATATTATTTAAATACTTATGTTTACCAGTATTATTATAACTAAATTTTAATATCTATAAAATACCTATTATATATAAAATAATATATTTATTATCCTAAATAATAAATATTTAAATAATAAATATTATTTAAATACTTATTATCCTATAATATTATTTAAATATTTATTATAATAATAAATCCTAAATTTTTTTATATATAAAATAATAGGTCTTTAAATATATTATTTTAAAATAATATTATTTATTTTCTTAATACCTATAATTTACCTATATAATAATTTAAACTAAATTTACTAATAGTTTACCAGTATATAATATTTAGGATGTTATAATAATTAATCATTATATTGATATATCTATATTTATATAAAAATATAACCTTAAGGGTTGTAGAGACTTATGATAATTAATCATTATTATAAAATAAGTCTCAATTTAATTTAAAAATTAAATTGAGACTGATGATTTACTATTAATGTATACCAATTTAATGGTTTAAGTATTTAATGTTTTGTCATATAGAAGTTTAGCAATTTAGGTTATTATGGATTTAGTGGTTTATAGGTTTTATTTAAATAATGAAATAACAAAAAATTTATTTTTGATATTTTTTCAAATTTTCAAAGTTTATAACATTTGAAAATATGATAATTTTAAAATTTTATAAAAATGTTTATACAATATTTAGTAATAATAATTAATATAACTATATATAATATTAACTAAATATAAACAATTTTATTGATAATATTATATCAATTATCAAAAAATAAATTAATAAACTAAAATTAATATGATATATATAAATAAAAATATAATTAAAAAACAAAAAATGATTCAAAATCAAAGTAAAATTTATTACTAAATAATAATTTTTTTTTGTTTTTGCATCATTTTATAAGGTTATATATTTTTTTGATGAAAAATATATTATATAAATTATATTTGTATCACTTATAATTTATTTTGAAATTAATATTTATATAAATTATTTAAATTATTTTAAGGTTTACAAGTTTAAAGGTTCAAGTATTTAGGGGCTTCGGGGTTTAGGAGTTTAGAAATTTATGTATTTAGGCATTTAATGGTTTATAAGTTTTATATAAAAAATTATATAACAAAAAATTTTTTTTTATTATTTTTTATCATTTTTGAAGGTTATAACCTTTGAAAATATAATAATTTTTAAATTTTTTTATAAGTGAATACTATAGTTAGTTATGATAATTTTAATAATTATATATCATGTAAATTCAATATACATAATTACATTGATATATATTATATTAATGATCAAAAAATAAATTAATATACTTTTCTTAAAAAGAAAGATATTATTTAAAATATATTTGCAAAACATAAATTTATTCAAAATCAAATTAAAATATATTACAAAATAATATTTTTTTTGATGTTTTGCTTCTTTTTATAAGTTTATATTTTTTTTATTAAAAGTAAATTCTTTAAATTATATTTGTCTTCCACATAATTTATTTTTAATTTATAATTCAATAAAAATAAACTAATAAATAATTAAAATGAATATTTAAAATTAGAATGAATATAAATAAAATTGAGATTTTTATTATTTATTATTCAGGATATACTAGTTTAATGGTTTAAGTATTTAGGGTTTTCGAGATTTAGAAGTTATTGATTTAAGTATTTAGGCATTTTATGGTTTATAGCTTTTATTTAAACAATGAAATAACAAAAAATTTATTTTTGATATTTTATCAAATTTTCAAAAGTCATAGCATTTGAAAATATATTAATTTTAAAATTTTTTAAAAATGTGAATACAATATTTTGTAATAATAATTATTATAACTATATTTTATATAAAATAAATTTAAACAATTTTATAGATTAATATTATCTAAATTATCAAAAGATAAATTAAAACTATTATTAATATGATAGATATACATTAAAATATAATTAAAAACATCAAATGATTCAAAATCAAAGTAAAATTTATTACTAAATAATAATTTTTTTTAGTTTTTGTATCATTTTATAAGCTTATATATTTTTTTGATGAAAAATATAGTATTTAAATTATATTTGTCAATCATAATTTATTTTTTAATTAATATTTCTATAAATTATTTAAATTATATTTAAGGTTTATGTGTTGAAAGGTCTAGGTATTTAGGGGCTTCGGGGTTTAGGAGTTTAGAGATTTATGTATTTAGGCATTTAATGGTTTATAAGTTTTATTTAAACAATGATATAACAAAAAATTTATTTTTGTTATTTTTTCTCATTTTTGAAGGTTATAACCTTTGAAAATATAACAATTTTTAAATTTTTTTTATATGTGAATACTATATTTAGTTATGATAATCTTAATAAATATTTACCTTGCTAATTCAATATAAACAATTATATTGATAGATATTATATTAATGATCATAAAATAAATTAATAAATAATTATTAAAAAGATAGATATTTTTTAAAATATATTTGCAAAATGTAAATTTATTCAAAATCAAAATAAAATATAATAGTAAATAATAATTTTTTTGATGTTTTGCTTCTTTTTATAAGTTTATATTTTTTGTTATTAAAAGTAAATTATTTAAATTATATTTGTCTTCCACGTAATTTATTTTTAATTTATAATTCTATAAAATTAAACTAAAAAATAATTAAAATGAATATTTAAAATTATAATGAATAGAAATAAAATTGAAATTTATTATTTATTATTCAGGATATACTACTTTAATGGTTTACGTATTTAGGTGTTTTGGGGGTTAGTGATTTAATTGTTTAGGACTTTAGTGATTTATAGTTTTTATTTAAAGAATAAAAAATAAAAAATTAAATTTTTTGATTTTTTTAATTTATGAAGGTTATAACCTTTGAAAATATAATAATGTTTAATTTTTTTTAAATGTTAATATAATATTTAGTTATAATAATCTTAATAATTATATATAATTTAAACTCAATATAAATAATTTTATTAATAGATATTACAATAATGATCAATAAAAAATTAATAAACTATTATAAATAAGAATGAAATAAATTAAAATATAATTTCAAAAACTAAAATGATTCAAAATCAAAATAAAATATATTACAAAATAAAAAAAAATTATTTTTAAAATTTTGATTCTTTTTAAGTATATATTTTTTTTGATAAAAAATAAATTATTTAAAATAGATCTGTCTTACTAATAATTTATTTTGTAATTAATATTTCAATAAAAATAAACTGATAAATAATTAAAAAATATATAAAATTATACTTAATAAAAATTAAAATGAGATTTATGATTTATTATTAATGTATACCAAATTAATAGTTTAATTATTTATAAGATTTTCATTTAGGAGTTTAGCAATTTATGTTTTTAGGCATTTAGTTTTCTATAGGTTTTATTTAAACACAAAAATAACTAAAAAAAATTTGTAATTTTTTGTCCTTTTCATAGGTTATAATATTATTATAATATTTAGTTATAATAATATTTAAAATATAATAATATTTTAAATATTTATAATATTTATAATATCATATAATAATATATGATATATAAAAATATTTATTAATTTCCTAGGTTATAACCTTTGAAAATATAATAATATTTAAAATTTTTTGAAATGTGAATACAATATTTATTATAATAATTTTAATAATTATATATCATATAAATTCAATATAAACAATTTTATTGATAGATATTATAAAAATGATCAAAAATTAAATTAATAAACTATTAATAATAAGATTAAAAATAATTAAAAAATATTTACAAAACCCAAATTGATTCAAAATTAAAGTAAAAAATATTAATGGATAATAATTTTTAATTTTTAAATTTTTACTTCTTTTAAAAGCGTATATATTTTTTTAATTAAAAATAAATTATTAAAATTATCTTTGTCGCACTCATAATTTATTTTGTAATAAATATTTCTATAAAAATAAACTTATAAATAATTAAAATGAATATTTAAAATAATAATAAATTGAAATATAAATTAGATTTCTTAATTATTAAGTAGCATATAGCGGTTTAATGGTTTATGTATTTAGGCATTACGGGCCTTAGGAGTTTACTGATTTAACAATGTATGCATTTATTGGTTTATATGTTTTATTTAAAAATTAAAATAACAAAATATTTATTTTTATTATTTTTTGATATTTTCAAAGGTTATAACCTTTGAAAATATAATAATTTTTAAATTTTTTTCAAAAGTGAATTCATTATTTCATTATAATAATCATTATATTTATATATCATATAAATTTAATATAAACACTTTTATAGATAAATATTCAAATAATGATCAAAAAATAAATTAATAATCTATTATTAATAAGATAGATATCAATTAAAATATACTAAAAAAATCCTAAAATGATTCAGAAGAAATCAAAATATATTACTATATAATAATTTGTCGTTTTGAATTTTTTTTTCTTTTAAAAAGTTTATCCATATTTTTTTGATTAAAATTAATTTATATAAATTATATTTGTCCAAATCATATTTTATTTTTTAATTAATATTTATATAAAAATAAACAAATAAATAATTAAAATGAATATTTAAAATTATAATGAAAAAAATATATATTGAGATTTATTCGTTATTATTTTGGGTATTCCAGTCTAATTTAAATTAGATCTATCTCACTAATAATTTATTTTGTAATTAATATCTCTATAAAAATAAACTTATATATAATTAAAATAAAAATTTAAAATTATAATGAATAAAAATTTAAATGAGATTTATGAATTATTATAATGTATACCAATTTAATATTTTAAGTATTTAGAGGTTTTTCCATTTACGACTTTAGCGATTTATATTTTTAGGCATTTAGTGGTTTATAGGTTTTATTTAAATAATGAAATAATGAAAAAAAAATTTTATATTTTTTCACATTTTCAAAGGTTATAACCTTTGAAAATATAATAATTTTATATTTTTTAAAAATGTGAATACAATATTTAGTAATAATAATCATTATAATTTTATATAATAAAAACTAAATATAAACAATTTTATTGATAGATAGCATATCAATTATCAAAAAATAAATTAATATGCTATTATTAATATGATAGATATAAATTAAAATTTAATTGCAAAACCTAAAATTATTCAAAATCAAAGTAAAATTTATTATCAAGTAATAATTTTTGTTTTTTAGTTTTTGCTTCTTTTTATAAGCTTATATTTTTTTTGATTAAAAATAAATTATTTAAATTATATTTAAGGTTTACGAGTTTAATGTTTTAAGTATTTAGGGGCTTTTGTGTTTAGGAGTTTATAGAATTAAGTGTTTAGGCATTTAGTGGTCCATACCCTTTATTTAAACAATGATATAACAAAAAATTTATTTTTATTTTTTTTAATAATTTTTGAAGGTTATAACCTTTGAAAATTTAAAAATTTCAAATTTTTTTCAAATGTAAATATAATATTTAGTTATAATAATCTTAATAAATATAAGTCATTTAAATTCAATATAATTAATCACTTTGCTATATATTATAATAATGATCAATAAATAAATTAATAAACTATTATTAATAAGATAGATATTATTTAAAATATAATTGTAAAATTTAAATTTATTCAAAATCAAAGTATATATTACTAAATAATAATTTTTTTTAATATTTTGCTTTTTTTATAAGTTTATATTTTTGTTATTAAAAATAAATTATTTAAATTTTATTTGTCTTCCTCATAAATTATTTAGTAATTTATAATTCTATAAAAATAAACTAATAAATAATTAAAATAAATATTTAAATTTATAATGAATACAAATAAAATTGAGATTTATTATTTATTATTCAGGATATACAGGTTTATTGGTTTAAGTATTTAGGTGTTTTTTGGTTTAGTCAATTAAGTGTTTATGCCTTAATTGAATTTATCTAATTTCTAAAGGTTATAACCTTTGAAAATATAATTGCAAAATCTACAATTATTCAAAATTAAATTAATATAAATTACTAAATAATAATATTTTGTTTTAAACATTTTGCCTCTTTTTATGATATTATATTTTTTTGATGAAAAATAAATTATTTATATTATATTTCTATAAAAATAAACTGATAAATAATTAAAATGAATATTTAATATTATAATAAATACTAATAAATATGAGATTTATTATTTATTATTTATTATTTATAGTATACTAATTTAAAGACTTATGTATTTATGGGCTTCAAGGTTTAGGAGTTTAGTCATTAAGAATTTAGGTATTTTGTGGTTTATAGATTTTATTTAAAAAATCTAAAAACAAAAAATTCATTTTTTTATTTTTTCTTATTTTCAAAGGTTATAACCTTTGACAACTTAATAATTTTTAAATTTTTTTAAAATGTGAAAATATTATTTTGTTATAATAATCTAAATAATTATAAATTATGTAAATACAATATAAATAATTTTTTTATAGATATTATGATGACGATAATAAAATAAATTAATAAACTATTATTAATTTATTTTATAATAAATATTTATATTAAAATAAACTAATAAATAATTAAAATAAATATTTATAACTATAATAAATAGAAAGTTAAATTAGATTTATTAATTATTATGTATTATATTGCAGTTTAATGGTTTATGTATTTAGGTATTACGGGGTTTAGGTGTTTACTAATTTAATTGTTTATGCATTTAGTGGTTTATAGGTTTTATTTAAAATATAAAATAACAAAACATTTAGTTTTATTATTTTTTGATATTTTCAAAGGTTATAACCTTTGAAAATTTAATAATTTTTAAATTTTTTCCAAAGCGAATTCAATATTTAGTTATAATAATTATTATATTTATGTTTAAATAATAAAAAATAAGTCTCTACATGATTTAAATAATACCTATTATTTTCTTAAATACTAATTTAATGTTATAATAATTTATTTAAATTTAGTTATAACATTATAAGTTTACCTATTATTTAAACTAAATAATAGGTATTAATTATTATAGGTATACATCCTAAATCCTAAATATTTATTATCCTAAATACTAAATAATAAATATTTATATAATAAATATATAAAATATTTATTATCTATAATAATATAATGTATTATTATAAGTACTTATTATAGGATAATAAGTCCTATTATTATATTGATATATTATTTAATATCTATCAATAGTTTATTAATAATATTATAAGTATTTAAAATAAATAATATAACTAAATTTAAATTTAGTTTATTATACCTATAATATTATTTAAAAACCTATATTATTTCAATATAAACAATTTTATTGATAGATATATCAATAATTATCAAAAATTAAATTAATAAACTATTAATAATAAGATAGATATTAATTAATAAACTATTGATAGATATTATAATTATCATTCATTATATAGATTATATAGGTTTAATGATTTAAGTATTTAGGGGGTTTTGGGGTTTAGGAGTCTATAGATTTAAAGGTTTAGGTATTTAGCGGTTTATATGTTTTATTTACAAAATAAAAATATAAAAAAATTATTTTTGTGATTTTTTATTATTTTTGAAGGTTATAACCTTTGAAAATATAATAATTTTTAAATATTTTTTCAAATGTAAATATAATATTTTGCTATAATAATCTTAATAATTATAAAACATTAAAATTCAATATAAGTAATTTTATTGATAGATATTATAATAATGATCAAAAAATAAATTAATAAGCTATTATGAATAAAATTGATAGAAATTAAAATATAATTTGTAAACCTATATACACTGATTCAAAATCAGTGTAAAATATATTACTAAATAATAATTTTTTGTTTTTAAATTTTTACTTCTTTTTTAATGTTATATTTTTTTTTGATTAAAAATAAATTATTAAAATTATATTTGTCTCACTCATTATTTATTTTGTAATTAGCATTTCTATAAATATAAACTAATAAATAATTTAAATGATATTTAAAATTATAATGGATACAAATTAAGATGAAATTTGTAATTTATTATAAATGGTATACCAGTTTATTGGTTTGATTATTTAGGAGTTTTATTATTTAGGAGTTTAGCAATTTATGTTTTTTGGCATTTTGTGGTTTATAGGTTTTATTTAAATAAAATAAATATAAATTTTTTTTTCGATTTTTTCAGATTTTAAAAGGTTATAACCTTTAAAAATAAGATAATTTTTAAAATATTTTGAAATATGAATACCATGTATTATTATGTTAATCTTACTAATTATATATCATATAAATTCAATATAAACAATTTTAATGATAGATATTATAATACTGATCAAAAATTAAATTATAAACCTTTAATAAAAATATAAATTTAACTTAAAATATATTTACATGACGCAAAATGATTCAAAATAAAATCAAAATATATTACTAAATAATAATTTTGAATTTTTAAATTTTTCCTTCTTTTTATTAACTTATATTTTTTTTTATTAAAATTCAATTATTTAAATAATGTTTGTCTCGCTCGAAATTTATTTGGTGATTTATTTTTGTAAAAATTTAGATATAAATAATTTAATTGAATATTTAAAATTATAATAAATAGACAAAAAATGAGATTTATTCTTCATTAAGTAGTATATAGATGTTAAAGGGTTTATGTATTTATGGGTTTCAGGGTTTATGAGCTAACTGATTTAAGTAAGCAGGCATTTAATGGTTTATATGCTTTATTTAAAAAATGAATTTCAAAAAAATTTATTTTTATTATTTTATCTCATATTTTCAAGGTTATAATCCTTGAAAATATAATAATTTAAATTTTTTTAAAGAGTGAATACAATATTTATTTATAATAAAAATAATAATTAAATATAATATAAATTCAATATAATCAATTTTATTGATAGATATTCTGATAAATCATAAAGAATAAATTAAAAATCTATAATAATTTAGATTCATATTACTTAAAATATAATATGAAAACCTAAAATGATTCAATAGCAAAGGAAAATGTTTTACTAAATAATAATTATTTGTTTTGAAATTTTTTTTTCTTTTAAAAAGTTTATCTATATTTTTTTGATTAAAAATAATTTATATAAATTATATATATCTAACTCAAAATTTATTTTGTAATTAATATTTATATAAAAATAAACAAATAAATAATTAAAATGAATATTTTATATTATAATGAAAACAATAATATTGAGATTTATTAATTATTATATAGGGTATACTGGTTTAATTTAAATTAGATATGTCTCACTGATAATTTGATTTGTAATTAATATATCTATAAAAATAAACTAATAAATAATTAAAATAAAAATTAAAAATTTTACTGAATACAAATTTAAATGATATTTATGATTTATTTTTAATGTATATTACTTTAATGGTTTAAGTATTTAGAGGTTTTATCGTTTAGAAGTTTAGTGATTTATGTTTTTATGCATATAGTGGTTTATAGGTATTATTTAAATAATAAAATAACAAAAAAAAATTTGCAATTTTTTATAATTTTCATAAGTTATAACCTTTGAAAATATAATAATATTTAAAATTTTTGAAATGTGAATACAATCTTTAGTTATATTAATATTAATAATTATATATCATATAAATTCAATATAAACAATTTTATTGATAGATATATTAATAATAATCAAAAATTAAATAAATAAATTATTAATAATAAGATAGAGATTAATTAATAAACTTTTGATAGATATTATAATTATCCTATATTATATAGGTTATATTGTTTTAATGCTTTAAGTATTTAGGGGCTTTTGGGGTTTAGGAGTCTATAGATTTAAATGTTTAAGTATTTAGTGATTTATAATTTTTATTTAAATAATTAAATTATAAAAAAATTATTTTTGTGATTTTTTATCATTTTTGAAGGTTATAACCTTTAAAATATAATAATTTTTAAATTTTTTTTCAAAAGTAAAAATAATATTTATTTATAATAATCTTAATAATTATAAAATATTAAAATTCAATATAAGTAATTTTATTGATTGATATTATAATTATGATCAAAATATAAATTAATAAACGATTATTAATAAAATTGATAGTAATTAAAATATAATTTAAAAACCTTTTTACAATTATTAAAAATCAAAGTAAAATATATTACTAAATAATAATTTTTTGTTATTTAATGTTTACTTCTTTTTATAAGCTTATATTTTTTTTTGAATAAAAAAAAATTATTAAAATTATATTTCTCTCACTCATTATTTATTTTGTAATTAACATTTATATCAAAAATAATCTAATAAATAATTAAAATGAATATTTAAAATTATAATGAATAAAAATTTAAATGAGATTTGTGATTTATTATATATGGTATACTGGTTTATTGGTTTGATTATTTATGAATTTTAGTGTTTAGAAGTTTAGCAATTTATGTTTTTAGGCATATTTTGGTTTATAGGTTTTATTTACGTAATAAAAATAAAAAAAATATTTTTAGATTTTTTCTGATTTTCAAAGGTTTAACCTTTGAAAAAAAGATAATATTTAAAATTTTTTAAAATGTGAATACCATGTATAATTAAATTAATCTTACTGATTATATATCATATAAATTCAAAATAAACAATTTTAATGATTGAAATTATAATAATGATCAAAAATTAAATTAATAAGCTATTTATGAAATTATAAATTTTAATCAAAATATATTTACATGATGCAAAATTATTCAAAATCAAATCAAAATATATTACAAAATAATAATATTTAATTTTTAAATTTTTACTCCTTTTTATAAGCTTATATTTTTTTAAAAAAAAATCAATTATTTAAATAATGTTTGTGTCACTCGAAATTTATTTTGTAATTAATTTTTGTAAAAAATTAAACTATAAATAATTAAATTGAATATTTAAAATTATTATAAATAGACATAAAAATGATATTTATTATTCATAAAGTAGTATATAGATGTTAAAGGGTTTATGTATTTAGGGCTTTCGGAGTTTATGAGCTTACTAATTTAAGTAAACAGGCATTTAAAGGTATATAGTCTTTATTTAAAAAATGAAATAACAAAAAAATTATTTTAATTATTTTTTATCATAATTTGAAGGTTATAACCATTGAAAATATCATAATTTTTAAATTTTTTTCTAAATTGAATACAATATTTATTTATTATAATCATAATAATTATATATAATATAAATTCAATATAATCGATTTTATTGATAGATATTGTAATAAATCTATAAAAATAAATTAAAAATCTATAATAATTATGATTTATACTACTTAAAATATAAAATGAAAACCTAAAATGATTCAAAATCAAAGGAAAATGTATTAAGAAATAATAATTATTTTATTTGAAAATTTTTTTTCTTTTAAAAAGTTTATCTATACTTTTTGGATTAAAAATAATTTATATAAATTATATCTATCTAAATCATAATTTATTTTGTAATTAATATTTATATAAAAATAAACAAATGATTAATTAAAATGAATATTTTAAATTTTAATGAAAACAATAAATTAGAGATTTATTATTTATTATTTCGGGTATACTGGTTTAATTTTAATTAGATATGTCCAATGAAAATTTAATTTTTAATTAATATTTCTATAAAAATAAACTAATAAATAATTAAAATAAAATTAAAAATTATACTGAATACAAATTTAAATGATATTTATGATTTATTATTAATGTATACTAGTTTAATGGTTTAAGTATTTAGACGTTTTGTCGTTTAGGAGTTTAGTGATTTATGTTTTTAGGCATTAAGTGGATTATAGGTAATATTTAAATAATTAAATAACAAAAAAAAATTGG
The DNA here is from genome assembly GCA_029783825.1 of Sapria himalayana. NCBI lineage: Eukaryota > Viridiplantae > Streptophyta > Magnoliopsida > Malpighiales > Rafflesiaceae > Sapria > Sapria himalayana. The sequence goes on from JAREIK010003263.1 coordinate 74,273, forward strand.
TACTTTTTTCTCATTTTCTTAGGTTATAAATTTTGAAAATATAATAATATTTAAAATTTTTTGAAATGTGAATATAATATTTAGTTATAATAATATTAATAATTATATATCATATAAATTCAATATAAACAAAATTATTGATAGATATATCAATAATGATCAAAAATTAAATTAATAAACTATTAATAATAAGATATATAATTATTATAATTATTATAAATAAATATTGTATTCACTTTTGAAAAAAATCTAAAAATTATTATATTTTCAAATGTTTTAATCTTAAAATATGAGAAAGGATACAAAAAATAAATTTTTTGTTATTTCTTTTTTAAATAAAACCTTTAGACTACTAAATGTTTACTTACTTAAATCAGTTGCTCATAAAACCCAAACCCCTAAATACATAACCCTTATAACAGCTGTATACTACTTAATAAATAATAAATCTCTTTTTTATTTCTATTTATTATAATTTTAAATATTCATTTTAATTATTTATATTTTAATTTTTATAAAAATTAATTACAAAATAAATTTCGAGTGAGACAGATATTATTTAAATAATTTATTTTTAATCATAAAGAATATAAGCTTATAAAAAGATGGAAAATTTTAAAAATTAAATATTATTTATTAGTAATATATTTTTATTTGATTTTGAATCATTTTGTATTATGTAAATATATTTTAATTAATATTTATATTATTAATAATAGTTTATTAATTTAATTTTTGATCATTATTATAATATATATCATTAAAATTATTTATATTGAATTTATATGATATATAATTAATATGATAAATATAATTATACATGGTATTCACATTTCAAAAGATTTTAAAAATTATTTTATTTTCAAAGGTTATAACCTTTGAAAATCTAAAAAAAATCAAAAAAAAAATTAATTTTTATTATATAAATAAAACCTATATACCACTAAATGATAAAAATATAAATTACTAAACTCCTAAACGAAAAAACTTTTAAATAATCGATCCATTTAACTGGTATACCATATATAATTGTTGGACAATTGTGCTTCCACGGTAGTGAGATTGGGATACAGAAACATATAAACAATAGAAAATAAGCAATATATATATCCCAATTCAGCAACCATCCATGATAGAATCAAAAAAAGAAAAATAAACACGAAAAATAATGGGGTTTGCTAGTTGCTCAGTACGACTAGCTAAATCCGCCAGAAAATGCTCATGCGTTAGAGATTAAAGCAATAGAAATGTCTCACAGTATGTACCACACAAATTTGTCATGATAAATTGCACAGAGAGAAGAGAGAGAGACGATGAATAGTTTCACGGGTCCAAAAATAGCCACCCGAAAATAAATTAGAAAACATTTTATATTAAAATTTCTCTCGGTTCATTTAACCGGAGCAGGCCGGATCATGAGACGGGTCAGGCTCTGCTCCAATTTCGGCCCGCTATCCGGTCAGTGAGACCTCCATTATTCTGCTACTGCTGCATCCCCGGCCACTTAATATTTCCTTTCCTGGACTTACATAAAAATATTTAAAAAGAAAAAATATTTGCTTATACAAACAGATTATCAAAAAATAAATTACATATACATCAATAATAAATCTTAAATCTCATTTTAATTTGTATTCATTATAATTTTAAATATTCATTTTAAATATTCATTTTAAATATTTATTAGTTTATTTTTTATATAAATATTAATTACAAAATAAATAATTAGTCAAACAAATATAATATTAATAATTTACTTTTAATAAAAAAAAATATAATTTTATAAAAAAAAGTAAAAATTTAAAAACAAAAAATTACTATTTAGTAATAAATTTTACTTTGATTTTGAATCATTTTAGGTTTTGTAATTATATTTTGATTTATATTTATCATATTAATAATAGTTTATTAATTTATTTTTTGATAATTGATATCATATCTATAAATAAAATTATTTATAATTAGTTTATATTATATATAATTATAACGATTATTATTACTGAATATTTTATTCACATTTTTAAAAAATTTTAAAATTATTATATTTTCAAATGTTATAACCTTTGAAAATGTGAAAAAATAACAAAAATAATTTTTTTGTTTTTTCATTGTTTAAATAAATCATATAAACCACTAAATGCCTAGATACTTAAATCAATAACTCCTAAATCTCGAAAACCCTAAATAGATAATCATTTTAAACCGGTATACCCTAGATAATAAATAATAAATCTCAATATTATTTTTTTCATTATAATTTAAAATATTCATCTTAATTATTTATTCATTTATTTTTATATAATTATTAATTATAGAATAAAATGAGTTAGACAAATATAATTTATATAATTATTTTTCATCAAAAAAATATAGATAAACTTTTTAAAAGAAAAAAAATTCAAAACAAAAAAATATTATATAGTAATATATATTTCTTAAATTTTGAATCATGTTAGGTTTCATAATTATATTTAAAATGATATCTATCTTATTAATAATAGATTATTAATTTATTCTTTGATCATTATTAGAATATTTATCAATAAAATTATTTATATTGAATTTATATGATATATAAATATAATGATTATTATAACTAAATATAGTATTCACTTTTAAAAAAAATTTAAAAATTTTGATATTTTCAAAGGTTAAACCTTTGAAAATATCAAAAAATTTAAAAAATAATTTTTTTGATATTTTTTTATAAATAAAACCTATAAACCACTAAATGCATACACAGTTAAATCAATAAACTACTAAACCCAATAATGAAAAAATACATAAACCATTAAACCGCTATATACTACTTAATAATTAATAAATCTAATTTTTAATTCTATTTATTATGATTTTAAATATACATTTTAATTATGTATTAGTTTATTTGTATAAAAATATTTATTACGAAATAAATTATGAGTGCGACAAATATAATTTTAAAAATATATATGCTTATAAAATAAGTAAAAATTTAAGAATAAAAAATTTTTATTCAGAAATATATTTTACTATAATTTTGAATCAATTTAGGTTTTGTAATTATTTTTAATCAATATCTATCTTAATATCAATAGTTTATAAATTTAATTTTGATCATTATTATAATATATATCAGTAAAATTGTTTATAGAATTTATATGATATATAATTATTAATATTATTATAACTAAGTATTGTATTCACATTTCAAAAAATTATAAATATTATTATATTTTCAAAGATTAAAACCTATTAAAATGATAAAAAATTATAGCAAATTTTTTTGATATTTTATTTTTTTAAATAAAACGTATAAACCACTAAAAGCCTAAAACATAAATCGCTAAAATCATAAATGAAAAAAACCTTTAAATACTTAAACCATTAAACTAGTATACATTAATAGTAATTCATAAATCTCATTTTAATTTTTATTCAGTATAATTTTAAATTTTTATTTTAATTATTTATCAATTTATTTTTATAGAAATATTAATTACAAAATAAATTATAAGTGAGATAGATCTAATTTAAATTAAAACACTATCCCTAAATAATAAATAATAAATCTCATTTTTTTTCATTATAATTTTAAATATTCATTTTAATTATTTATTTGTTAATTTATATATAAATATTAATTATAGAATAAATTGAGCTAGACAAAAATAATTTATATAAATTATTTTTCATCAAAAAATTATAGATAAACTTTTTAAAAGAAAAAAAAAATTTAAACAAAAAATTATTATATAGTAATATATTTTGCTTTGCTTCTGAATCATTTTAGGTTTTGTAATTATATTTTAATTGATATCTATCTTTTTAATAATAGATTATTAATTTATTTTTTGATTATTATTAGAATATTTATCAATAAAATTGTTTATATTGAATTTACATGATATATAATTATTAAGATTATTATAACTAAATATTATATTTATATTTGAAAATAATTTAAAAATTAGTATATTTTTAAAGGTTATCATCTTTGAAAATGAGATGAAATCACAAAAATAATTTTTTTGTTATTTTTTTGAAAATCACAACTGGACCCATGAATATCTCTAACTGGGGCCCACTAATGCATTTTGTAAATACACATTAGGCGATGCTGCACTCTCGGGAGCAAAAGACCCATCTTTATAACATTTTGTAATTTTACTTGTATTCTTGCTTGGTTGTACGCGTAGATAATTAGACTATGAGATGGACCTCATCACACATGCACACCAATGAAGGCATATTTTTTAATATTCTGTCGGGTCAACATACAGCCACTTCTTGGAGCTCGAGTAGGAAGCATTCTAACCCAAGAAATACTCTTTTTAAGATCATTAGAGCAAACGAATGTGGAATTCAGAGCTGTGAATGAATTGACAAAGTGCCATAGATATGGACTTGTGGATTTATGGGTATTCAGTTTTACATGTATTCCATTGCATAGCAATGACATAGGCAAACGCTTGATGCTGCATGTCACACAAATGCTCAATCTTATATTTGCATAGTTTTAATATGGTGCATCATTCAGGTTCCTCCAAAAGGCTTGGACAAATCCGAATGGAAAGGACGCAGTGCGCATAATGACTCAATGCCAACTCTGATGTCCGAGAATGCCAGGTGATTTTAGTTATATTCGTACGCTTGGAATTATTAGGCATTATGTTTTTTTATGTATTTTATGCATAGAATCATTAAGGTGCAATGGATTTGGTGGGCAGGTCTAAATTAGTCAGCTTTTTAGTCTCTTTTAAGTTGTGTGCCTAAATGATAAATAAAGTGTGTATTTTCCAAAAAATAACAAAAAAAAACCATAAACCCTAAAGTTTAAATCCTAAACCTTAAACCATAAACTATAACTCTACTCCATAAATCCTAAATCCTAAATCTCATGTTTTGCACTTTTATAATCAAATGACTAAGTGTTAAATTTAAATAGAAATTCACAACTTTTAGGAATGTCACAGATTTATCTTTTTGTATATGTAACACAAAGTCATGAATCAAGGGGTGAGTTATGGATTCAGTCTCTTTCTTGCTTTAGATTATTGTAGCATTAGCAATGGTCATGATTGTGTATTTTGTCTCTAGAACACAAAATCATATCGATGAGAATATGCCATTACTTGTGTCTCTCTGTTGAACATATTGTTATGGCACTAAGAATGATCATGAATACATATTTAATCACTATAATACTGGGTCACAGTATTGGATATGACCATAGCTTGTGCATTTTATGTTTATATTGCAAAGTCATTGCTCTAGGAATGATTGTAACTTTGGACATTCCTCAAGAGCAAAAGTCATGACCCTAGAAATAGATAAAGCTCGAGTACTACTCTTTATAACTTTCTATAGCTAAAATTCTTGGGATTGGAAATATCACTATGGCTTTTTCCTTTGATTTGTGACCTCAAGAGTCAATATGAAAGACTAATATATTGAGCAATGATTAAAACCTTTTATACATTTGAATATGATTCATTTATGTTTTTTTGGGTATTGTGAGCTTGTATACATAACTCATTTAATATAAAAAGAAAGAAATGATACTTTTCATATCCATGAGGATATGAAAAAAAGGCTTAGACATGCCAATAAAATAAATTTTTTGATCCTTGATTGAAAGAGAGCTCATACTTCTGGCCCTGCTCAAACCACCCTGGAGCTATTTTGTTCTAATACGCTACAAGTTGGTTATTTTTTTAGAGGTGAACTATGTTTTAAAAAAATTGCTTTGTGTGCATGCATGATAGATATTTTAGAAGAAATTAGAATAATAAATATTAATAGCATCCTCAACAACTAGCTATTTCAACACATAGGGGTACAACGTTGGTTTAGTCTGTTAGCGTACATGAGTCAAATTACCTTTGATAGCCTAGTGATTCAACATCAAATATGATGAGACATAATAGAGATAAAGTAAAAGCTTTTATTATTTTGGTTAGAGCTTTAGGAATCATTCTAGAGTTGAGAGATGAACATAATAAATTATTTTAATTATTCAGTATAATTTTAATTTTTATTTTAATTATTTATCAGTTTATTTTTATAGAAATATTATTTACAAAATAAATTATTAGTGAGACAGATCTAATTTAAAATAAACCGGTATATCCTAAATAATAAAGAATAAATCTCATTTTTTTTCATTTTAATTTTAAATATTCAAATTTAATTATTTATTTGTTTATTTGTATATAAATATTAAATACAAAATAAATTATGAGTTACACAAATATAATTTATATAAATTATTTTTCATCAAAATAATATAGAGAATCTTTTTAAAAGAAAAAAAAATTCAAAACAAAAAATTAATATATAGTAATATATTTTGCTTTGTTTCTGAATCATTTTAGGTTTTGTAATTATATTATAATTGATATATATCTTATTAATAATAAATTATTAATTTATTTTTTGATCATTATTAGAATATTTATCAATAAAATAGTTTATATTGAATTTAAATGATTTATAAATATAATGATTATTATAACTAAATATTGAATTCACTTTTGAAAAAAATTTAAAAATTATTATATTTTCTAAGTTATAATCTTTGAAAATATCAAAAAATAATAAAAATAAATTGTTGTTTTTTTATTTTTTAAATAAAACCTATAAACTACTAAATGCATACATAGTTATATAAGTAAACTCCTAGACCCTGTAATGCCTAATTACGGTAACCATTAAACCGATATATAATACATAATAAATAATAAATATAATTTTTATTTCTATTTATTATAATTTTAAATATTCATTTTAATTATTTATTAGTTTAATATTATAGAAATATTTATTACAAAATAAATTATGAGTCTGACAAATATAATTTAAATAATTTATTATTAATGAAAAAATATATATACGCATATAAAAGAAGTAAATAATTAAAAATTTAAAATTATTATCCAGTAATATATTTTACTTTAATTTTGAAAAAATTTGGGTTTTGTAAATATTTTTTAATTAATTTCTATCTTTTTATTAATAGTTAATTAATTTAATTTTTGATCATTATTATAATATCTATCAATAAAATTGTTGTTATTGAATTTATATGATATATAATTAATAATTTTATTATAAATAAAATATTATATTTACATTTAACAAAAATTTAAAAATTATTATATTTTCAAAGTTTATAACCTTGGAAAATGAGAAAAAATTATATATTTTTTTATTATTATTTTATTGTTTAAATAAAACCTATAAACCACTAAATGCTTAAAAACAAAAATCACTAAATTTTTAGTATGTATAATTTAAAATTTTTATTTTAATTATTTATCAATTTATTATTATAGAAATATTAATTACAAAATATATTTTTAGTGAGACAGATATAATTAAAATTAAACTGGTATACCCTAAATAATAATTAATAAATCTCATCTTTTTTCAATATAATTTTAAATATTCATTTTAATTATTTATTTGTTTATTTTTATATAAATCTTAATTACAAAATAAATTATGAGTTAGACAAATATAATTTATATAAATTATTTTTAATCAAAAAATATAGATAAACTTTTTAAAATAAAAAAAATTTCACAACAAAAAATTTTTATACTGTAATATATTTTGTTTTGCTTCTGAATTATTTTAGGTTTTGTAATTATATTTTAATTGATATCAATATTATTAATAATAAATTATTTATTTATTTTTTGATCATTATTAGAATATTTATCAATAAAATTGGTTATATTGAATTTATATGATATATAAATATAATGATTATTATAACTAAATATTGTATTCACCTTTGAGAAAAATTTAAAAATTATTATATTTTCAAAGGTTATAACTTTAAAAATTGAGAAAAAAGAATAAAAATAAATTTTTTGTTATTTCATTTTTTAAATAAAAGCTATAGATCATTAATTGCTTACTTACTTAAATCAGTAAGCTCATAAATCCCGAAACCCCTAAATACATAAACCTTTTAACAGCTATATACTACTTAATAAATAATAAATCTCATTTTTATTTCTATTTATTTTAATTTTAAATATTCATTTTAATTATTTATAGTTTAATTTTTCAGGAAAATTAATTAAAAAATAAATTTCGACTGAAAGAAATATTATTTAAATAATTTATTTTAATAAAAAAAATATAAGCTTATAAAAAGAAAAAAAATTTTAAAAATTAAATATTATTATTTAGTAATATATTTTGATTTGATTTTGAATCATTTTGTGTTATGTAAATATATTTTAATTAATATTTATATTATTAATAATAGTTTATTAATTTAATTTTTGATCATTATTATAATATCTATCATTAAAATTATTTATATTGAATTTATATGATATATATTAGTAGGATTAATATAATTATACATGGTATTCACATTTCAAAAAATTTTAAAAATTATTTTATTTTCAAAGGTTATAACCTTTGAAAATCAGAAAAAATCAAAAAAAGAATACTAAATTTTTATTATATAAATAAAACCTATAAACCACTAAATGCCTAAAAACACAAATTGCTAAACTCCTAAATGACAAAATTCCTAAATAATCAAACCATTAAACTGGTATACCACATATAATAGATCATAAATCTCATTTTAATTTGTATTCATTATAATTTTAAATATCCATTTAATTATTTAATAGTTTTTTTATAGAAATATTAATTACAAAATAAATAATGAGAGAGTAAACTATAATTTTAATAATTTATTTTTAATCATAAAAAAATATAAGCATATAAAAAGAAGTAAAAATTTAAAAACCAAAAATTAATATTTAGTAAAATATTTTACTTTGATTTTGAATCATTATATATAGGTTTTGAAATTATATTTTAATTGCTATCAATCTTATTAAGAATAGTTTATTAATTTATTATTTGATCAATTTTATAATATCTAACAATAAAATTATTTATATAGAATTTAAATGTCTTATAATTATTAAGATTACTATAACTTAATATTATATTTACATTTGAAAAAAATTTAAAAATTATTATATTTTCAATGGTTATAACCTTCAAAAATGATAAAACATCACAAAAATAATTTTTTATTATTTTATTATTTAAATAAAACTTAAAAACCACTAAATGCCTAAATATTTAAATCTATAGACTCCGAAACCCCAAAACCCCATAAATACATAAACCATTCAACCTATATAACCTAAATAAAAAATAATAAATCACTTTTTTATTTGTATTCATTATAATTTTAAATATTCATTTAAATTAATTTTTAGTTTATTTTTATAGAAATATTAATTACAAAATAAATAATGAGTAAGACATATATAATTAAAATATATTATTTTTTATGATAAAAAATATAAGCTTATAAAAAGAAACAAAATTTTAAAAATTTAAAATTTTTTTAGTAATATAATTTACTTTGATTTTGAATTATTTTGGGTTCTGCAAATATATTTTAATTAATATCTATCTTATTAATAATAGTTTATTAATTTATTTTTTGATCATCAAAATAATATATATTAATAAAATATTTTATATTGAATTTACAACAAATATAATTATTAAGATTATTATAACTAAGTATTGTATTCATATTTTAGAAATAGTAAAAAATTATTATATTTTCAATGGTTATAATCTTTGAAAATCACGAAAATTCATAAAAATACATTTTTTGTTATTTCATTAATTAAATAAAACGTATAAACACTTAAATGTGTAAACATATAAATCAATAAACTCATTAACCACAAAACTTCAATAAACTTAAACCATTAAATAGGTATACCCTAAATAATTAATCATTAATCTCATTTTTATTAGTATTCATTATAATTTTATATATACATTTTAATTATTTATTAGTTTATTTTTATAGAAATATAAATTAAAAATAAATTATTAGTGAGACAAATATAATTTAAATAATTTATTTTTCATCAAAAAATATATAATCTTATAAATGGATACAAAAACTAAAAATTTAAAATTAATATTTAGTAAAATATTTCATTTTTATTTTGAATCATTTTAGGTTTTGTAAATATATCTTAAATAATATTTATCTTATTAATAATTGTTTATTAATCTTTTTGTATGATCATTATTATAATATATATCTATATAATTATTTATATTTAATTTACATGATATATAATTATTAATATTATCATAACTAAATATAGTATTCACATTTAAAAAATATTTAAAAATTGTTATAGTTTCAAAGGTTATATCCTTCAAAAATGAGAACAAATAACGAAAAAATTTATTTTTTTATTTTATTTTTTAAATAAAACCTATAAACTACTAAATGCTTAAACACTTAAAAATTGTTATAGTTTCAAAGGTTATATCCTTCAAAACTGAGAACAAATAACAAAAAAAATTATTTTGTTATTTTATTTTTTAAATAAAACCTATAAACTACTAAATGCTTTAACACTTAAATCACTAAATTCTTAAATCCCATAACTCCTAAATATATAATCTTTTAAACCTGGATATTTTATCTTAATAATAATAGTTTTATTTAATATCTATCTTATTAATATATTTTACTTTGATTTTGAATAATTTTAGGATTTTCAAATAAATTTTATTTTATATCTATCTTATTAATAATAGTTTATTAATTTATTTTATTATCGTCATTATAATATCTATAAAAAAAATTATTTATATTGAATTTACATAATGTATAATTTTTTAGATTATTATAAGAAAATAATATTTTCACATTTTAAAAAAATTTAAAAATTATTAAGTTTTCAAAGGTTATAACCTTTGAAAATAAGAAAAAATAAAAAAATAATTTTTTTGTTATTAGATTTTTTAAATAAAATCTATAACCCACAAAATACCAAAATTTTTAATGACTAAACTTTTAAATCGCGTAGCCCATAAATACATAAGGCTTTAAATTAGTATACTCTAAATAATAAATAATAAATCTCATTTTTATTAGTATTCATTATATTTTTAAATATTCATTTTAATTATTTATCAGTATATTTTTATAGAAATATTAATTAAAAAATAAAATATTAGTGAGACATATATAATATAAATAATTTATTTTTGATCAAAAAAATTTAAGATAATAAAATGAGGAAAAATTTTTAAAACAAAATATTATTATTTAGTAATTTATTTTAATTTAATTTTGAATAATTTTAGATTTTGCAATTATATTTTAATTTATATCATTCTAATTAATAATAGTTTATTAATTTATTTATTGATCATTATTATAATATCTATTAATAAAATTATTTATATTGATTTTACATTATATATAATTATCAAGCTTATATTAACTAAATATTATATTCACATTTTAAAAAAATTAAAAATTATTATATTTTCAAAGGTTATAACCTTGAAAAATTAGATAAAATCACTCAAGGCATAAACACATAAATGAATAAACCGCAAAACACCTAAATACTTAAATCATTAAATCTGTATATCCTGAATAATAAATAATAAATCTCAATTTTATTTGTACTCATTATAATTTTAAATATTTATTTTAATTATTTATTAGTTTACTTTTATAAAATTATAAATTACAAAATAAATTATGAGGAAGACAAATATAATTTAAATAATTTATTTTTAATAACAAAAATATAAACTTATAAAAAAGAAAAATATTTAAAAAATTATTATTTAGTAATATATACTTTGATTTTGAATAAATTTAGATTTTGGAAAAATATTTTAAATAATATCTATCATTATTAATAATAGTTTACTAATTTATTTATTGATCATTATTATAATATCTAGTAATGTGATTATTTATATTGAATTTAAATGACTTATAATTATTAAGATTATTATAACTAAATATTATATTTACATTTGAAAAAAATTTAGAAATTTTTATATTTTAAAGGTTATAACCTTTAAAAATTTGAAAAAAAAAATATAAATAAATTTTTTGTTATATCATTATTTAAATAAAACTTATAGACCACTAAATGTCTAAACACTTTAATCTCGAAACTCCTAAACACAAAAGCCCCTAAATACTTAAAACTTTAAACTCGTAAACCTTAAATATAATTTAAATAATTTATTTTGCATCAAAAAAAAAGCTTATAAAAAGAAGCAAAAACTGTAAAAGAAAAATAATTATTTGGTAATAAATTTTACTTTGATTTTGAATAATTTTAGGTTTTGCAATTATATTTTAAATTAAATATATCATATTAATAATAGCATATTAATTTATTTTTTGATAATTGATATCATAACTATCAATAAAATTGTTTATATTTAGTTTATATTATATATAATTATAATGAATCTTATTACTAAATATTGTATTCACATTTTTTAAAAAATTTAAAATTATTATATTTTCAAATGTTATAACCTTTGAAAATGTGAGAAAATATCAAAAATATTTTTTTGTTATTTCATTGTTTAAATAAAACCTATAAACCACTAAATGCCTAAAAACATAAATCGCTAAAGTCATAAACGAAAAAATCTCTAAATACCTAAAATATTAAACTGGTATACATTAATAATAATTAATAAATCTTTTTTAATTTATATTAAGTATAATTTTAAATTTTTATTTTAATTATTTATAAGTTTATTTTTATAGAAATATTAATTACAAAATAAAATATTAGTGAGACCGATCTAATATAAATTAGACTGGTATACCCAAATAATAAAGATTAAATATCAATATTATTTTTTTCATTATAATTGTAAATATGCATTTTAATTATTTATTTGTTTTTATATAAATATTAATTAAAAAATAAATTATGAGTTAGACAAATATAATTTATATAAATTAATTTTCAACAAAAAAATATGGATAAACTTTTTAAAAGAAAAAAAAATTTCAAAAGAACAAATTATTATATAGTAATATATTTTGATTTCTTCTAAATCATTTTAGGTTTTTTTATTATATTTTAATCGATATCTATCATATTAATAATAGATTATTAATTTATTTTTTGATCATTATTAGAATATTTATCAATAAAATTGTTTATATTGAATTTATATGATATATAAATATAATAATTATTATAACTAAATATTGAACTCACTTTTGAAAAAAAATTAAAAATTATATTATTTTCAAAGGTTATAACCTTTGAAAATATCAAAAAATAATAAAAATAAATATTTTGTTATTTTTTTTTAAATAAAACCTATACCCACTAAATGAATACACAGTTATATCAGTAAACTCCTAAACCTCGTAATGCCTCAATACATAAACGATTAAACCGCTATATGCTACTTAATAATTAAGAAATCTAATTTTTATTTCAATTTATTATTATTTTAAATATTCATTTTAATTATTTATAAGTTTATTTTTATAGAAATATTTATTACAAATAAATTATGTGTGCGACAAATATAATTTAAATAATTTATTTTAATAAAAAATATATATACGCTTATAAAAGAAGTAAAAATTTAAAAATTAAAAATTATTATTCAGTAATATTTTTTACTTTAATTTTGAATCAATTTGGGTTTTATAAATTTTTTTTAATTAATATCAATCTTATTATTAATAGTTTATTAATTTAATTTTTGATTATTATTATAATATCTATCGATAAAATTGTTTATATTGAATTTATATGATATATAATTATTAAAATTATTATAACTAAATATTGTATTCACATTTCAAAAAATTTTAAATTTTATTATTTTTTCAAAGGATATAACCTATGAAAATTAGAAAAAATTACAATTTTTTTTTGTTATTTTATTGTTTTAATAAAACCTATAAACCACTAAATGACTAAAAACATAAATCGCTAAACTCCTAAACGACAAAACTTCTAAATACTTAAACTATTAAATTGGTATACATTAATAATAAAACATAAATCTCATTTTAATTTTTATTAAGTATAATTTTAAATTTTTATTTTAATTATTTATCAGTTTATATTTATAGAAACTTAATTACAAAATAAATTATTAGTGAGACAGATCTATTTTAAATAATTTATTTTTTATCAAAAAAAATATATGCTTATAAAAAGAGGCAAAAATTAAAAACAAAAATGTGTTATTTTGTAATATATTTTATTTTGATTTTGAATCATTTTAGTTTTTGCAATTATATTTTAATTTTTATCATTCTTATTAATAATAGTTTATTAATTTTTTATTGATCATTATTATAATATCTATTAATAAAATTATTTATATTGAGTTTACATTATATATAATTATTAAGAATTTTATAACTAAATATTATATTAACATTAAATAAAATTAAAAATTATTATATTATCAAAGGTTATCACCTTCAAAAATTAAAAAAATAAAAAAATTTAATTTTTTATTTTTTCATTCTTTATATAAAAACTATAAAGCACTAAAGTCCTAAACACTTAAATCACTAAACCCCAAAACACCTAAATACTTAAACCATTAAACTAGTATATCCCTAATACTAAATAATATATCTCAATTTTATTTGTATTCATTATAGTTTTAAATATTCATTTTAATTATTTTTTAGTTTATTTTATATAATTATAAATTAAAAATAAATTATGTGGAAGACATATAATTTAAATAATTTACTTTTAATAACAAGAAAAATAAACTAATAAAAATAAGCAAAACATCAAAAAGATTATTATTTAGTATTATTTTTTACTTTGATTTTGAATAAATTTATGTTTTGCAAATATATTTTAAAATATATTTATCTAATTACTAATAGTTTATTAATTTATTTTTTGATCATTAATATAATATCTATCAATATAATTGTTTATATTGAATTAACATGATATATAATTATTAAGATTATCATAACTAAATATAGTATTCACATATAAAAAAATTTAAAAATTATTATATTTTCGAAGGTTATAACCTTCAAAGATGAAAAAAAATAACAAAAATAAATTATTTGTTATATCATTATTTAAATAAAACTTATCAACCATTAAATGCCTAAATACATAAATCTCTAAACTCCTAAACCCCGAAGCCCCTAAATAACTAAACCTTTAAACTCATAAAACTTAAATATAATTTAAATAATTTATAGTAATATTAATTACAAAATAAATTATGAGTGACAAATATAATTTAAATAATATATTTTTCATCAAAAAAAAATATAAGCTTATAAAATTAAGCAAAAAATAAAAAAAATTATTATTTAGTAAAAAATTTTACTTTGATTTTGAATCAGTTTAGGTTTTTAAATTATATTTTAATTTATATCTATAATATTAATAATAGTTTATTAATTTATTTTTTAATAATTGATATAATATTTATCAAAAAAAATTGTTTATATTTATTTTATATTATATATAGTTATAATAATTATTTAATTATTTAAATATATGCTATAAACCATTAAATGCCTAAATACTTAAATCAATAACTTATAAATCTCGAAAACTCTAAATAGATAAATTTTATTAAACAGGTATATCCTAAATAATAAATAATAAATCTCATTTTTATTTTTTTCATTATAATTTTAAATATTCATTTTAATTATTTATTTGTTTATTTTTATATAAATATTAAATACAAAAAAAATTATGAATTAGAAAAATATAATTTATATAAATTATTTTTCAACAAAAAAATATAGATAAACTTATTAAAAGAAGACAAAAATTAAAAACAAAAAATTATTATATAGCAATATATTTATATTTAATTTATATGATATATATATTTAATATTTATTATAACTAAATATTGTATTCACTTTTGAAAATAATTTTAAAAATATTATATTTTCAAAGATTATAACCTTTGAATATGTGAAAAAACATAAAAATTTTTTTTTTATTTCATTGTTTAAATAAAACCTATAAATCACTAAATTCCTAAACACTTAAATCACTAAACTACATAATCTCGATACCCCTATATAGAAAATCATTTAAATGTGTATCCCCTAAATAATAATTAATAAATCTCATTTTTATTTGTTTTCATTTTAATTTAAAAAATTCATTTTAATTGTTTAGTTTTTTATTTATATATATATATTAATTATAAAATAAATTATGAGTTAAAAATATAATTTATAAAAATAATTTTTCATCAAAAAATAGATAAGCTTATAAAAAGAATAAAAATTTAAAAACAAATAATTATTATTAAGTAATATATTTTGCTTTGCTTTTCAATCATTTTAGGTTTTGATATTATATTTTAAGTAATATCAATCTTATTCATAATAGATTTTTAATTTTTTTTTTATAATTATTAGAATATCTATGAATAAAATTGTTTATATTGAATTTATATGATATATAATTATTATGATTATTATAAATAAATATTGTATTCACTTCTGAAAAAAATTTAAAAATTATTATATTTTCAAAGGTTTTAATCTTAAAAAATGAGAAAGAATACAAAAAATAAATTTTTTTTATTTCTTTTTTGAATAAAACTAATAGACCACTAGTTGTTTACTTACTTAAATCAGTAGCTCATAATACCCGAAACCCCTAAATACATAAACCTTATAACAGCTGTATACTACTTAATAAATAATAAATCTCATTTTTATTTCTATTTATTATAATTTTAAATATCATTTATATTATTTATATTTTAATTTTTAGAAAAATTAATTACAAAATAAATATCGAATGAGACGTATATTATTTAAATAATTTATTTTTAATCATAAGAAAATGTAAGCTTATACATAATAGATTTTTAATTTATTTTTTGATAATTATTAGAATATCTATCAATAAAATTGTTTATATTGAATTTTTATGATATATAATTATTATGATTATTATAAATAAATATTAATTCACTTTTGAAAAAATATTAAAATTATTATATTTACAAAAGTTATAATCTTTGAAAATATCAAAAAATAAGAAAAATAATTTTTTTTATTTTTTTTAAATAAAACTTATAACCCACTAAATGCATACACAGTTAAATCAGAAAACTCCTAAACCCCGTAATGCCTAAATACATAAACCATTAAACTGCTATATACTACTTAAT
Organism: Sapria himalayana; assembly: GCA_029783825.1. Taxonomy (NCBI): domain Eukaryota; kingdom Viridiplantae; phylum Streptophyta; class Magnoliopsida; order Malpighiales; family Rafflesiaceae; genus Sapria; species Sapria himalayana. Next base: position 91,280 of record JAREIK010003263.1, read on the forward strand.
AATTAATAAATCTAATTTTTATTTCTATTTATTATAATTTTAAATATTCATTTTAATTATTTATTAGTTTATTTTTATTGAAATATTTATTATAAAATAAAGTATGAGTGCTACAAATATAATTTAATTAATTTATTTTAAATAAAAAAAATATACGGTGCTAAAAGAATTATAAATTTAAAAATTAAAAATTATTATCCACTAATATATTTTACTTTAATTTTGAATCAATTTGGGTTTTGTAAATATTTTTTAATTAATATCTATCTTTTTATTAACAGTTTATTAATTTAATTTTTGATCATTATTATATTATCTATCAATAAAATTGTTTATATTGAATTTATATGATATATAATTTTTAATAATATTATATCTAAATATTGTATTTACATTTCAAAAAATTGTAAATATTATTCTATTTTCATAGGTTATAACCTCTGAAAATGATAACAAATTATAGAAATTTTTTTTGTTATTTTATTATTTTATATAAAACCTATAAACCACTAAAAGCCTAAAAACATAAATCGCTAAACTCCTAACGACAAAATTTCTAAATACTTAAACTATTAAACTGGTATACATTAATAATAAATCTTAAATCTCATTTTAATTTTTATTCAGTATAATTTTAAATTTTTATTTTAATTATTTATCAGTTTATTTTTTAGAAATATTAATTACAAAATAAATTATTAGTGAGACTGATCTAATTTAAATTAAACAGGTATCCCAAAATAATAAATAATAAATCTCATTTTTTTTCATTATAATTTTAAATATTCATTTTAATTAATTATTTGTTTATTTATATATAAATATTAATTACAAAATAAATTGAGTTATACAAATATAATTTATATAAATTAATTTTCATCAAAAAATTATTGATAAACTTTTTAAAAGAAAAATAAATTTCAATACAAAAAATTATTATATAGTAATATATTTTGCTTTTCTTCTGAATCATTTTATTTTTTGTAATTATGTTTTAATTGATATCTATCTTATTAATAATAGATTATTAATTTATTTTTTGATCATTATTAGAATATTTATCAATAAAATTGTTTATATTGAATTTATATGATTTATAAATATAATGATTATTATAACTAAATATTGTATTCACATTAAAAAAAATTTGAAAATTATTATATTTTCAAAGGTTATAACCTTTGAAAATATCAAAAAGTAATAAAAATAAATTTTTTATTATTTTATTTTTTTAATAAAACCTATAAACCACTAAATGCATACACAGTTAAATCAGTGAACTCCTAAACCTCATAATGCCTAAATGTATAAACCATTAAACCACTATAACTACTTAATAATTAATAAATCTAATTTTTATTTCTATTTATTATAATTTTAAATATTCATTTTAATTATTTATTAGTTTGTTTTTATAGAAATATTTATTACAAATTAATTATGAGTGCGACAAATATAATTTAAATAATTTATTTTAATGAAATAATATATATACGCATATAAAAGTAGTAAAAATTTAAAAATTAAGAATTATTATCCAGTAATATATTTTACTTTAATTTTGAATCAATTTGGGTTTTGTAAATATTTTTTAATTACTATCAATCTTTTTATTAATAGTTTATTAATTTAGATTTTGATAATTATTATATTATCTATCAATAAAATTGTTTATATTGAATTTATATGATATATAATTTTTAATATTATTATAACTAAATATTATATTCACATTTCAAAAAATTTTAAATATTATTATATTTTCAAAAGTTATAACCTATGAAAATAACAAAAAATTACAAATTTTTTTTTGTTATTTTGTTGTATAAATAAAGCCTATAAACAACTAAATGCCTAAAAACATAAATCGCTAAACTTTTAAACGACAAAACTACTAAATACTTTAACTTTTAATTTGGTATACATTAATAATAAATCATTAATCTCATTTTAATTTTTATTAAGTGTAATTTTAAATTTTTATTTTAATTATTTATCAGTTTATTTTTATAGAAATATTAATTACAAAATAAATTATTAGTTAGACTGTTCTATTTTAAATAATTTATTTTTTATCAAAAAAAATATATATGCTTAGAAAAAGAGGCAAAATTTTAAAAACAAAAATTTATTATTTTATAATATATTTTATTTTAATTTTGAATCATTTTAGTTTTTGCAATTATATTTTAATTTATATCATTCTTATTAATAATACTTTATTAATTTTTTATTGATCATTATAATAATATATATTAATAAAATTATTTATACTTAGTTTATATTATATATAATTATTAAGAATATTATAACTAAATATTATATTAACATTTAAAAAAAATAAGAATTATTATAATTTGAAAAGTTATAACCTTCAAAAATTAAAAAAAAATCAAAAACTTTAATTTTTTATTTTTTTATTCTTTAAATAAAAACTATAAATCACTAATGTCCTAAACACTTAAATCACTAAAGCCCAAAACACCTAAATACTTAAATCATTAAACTAGTATATCCTGAATAATAATTAAAAAATCACTATTTTATTTGTATTCATTATAATTTTAAATATTCATTTTAATTATTTATCAGTTTATTTTTATAGAATTATAAATTAAAAATAAATTATGTGGAAGACAAATATAATTTAAATAAAATTACTTTTAATAACAAAAAATATAAACTTATAAAAAGAAGCAAAACATCAAAAAAAAATTTTATTTACTATTTATTTTTTATTGATTTTTAATAAATTTACTTTTTGCAAATAAATTATAAAAAATATCTATCTTATTAATAATTGTTTATTAATTTATTTTTTCATCATTAATATAATATCTATCAATATAATTGTTTATATTGAATTAACATGATATATAATCATTAAGATTATCATAACTAAATATAGTATTCATATATAAAAAAAATTAAAAATTGTTATATTTTCAAAGGGTATAACTTTTAAAAATGAGAAAAAATAACAAAGATAAATTTTTTGTTTTATCATTATTTAAATAAAACTTACAAACCATTAAATGCCTAAATACATGAAACTCTAAACTCCTAAACCCCGAAGTCCCTAAATACCTAAACCTTTAAACTCGTAAACCTTAAATATAATTTAAATAATTTATAGAAATATAATTACAAAATAAATTATGAGTTACAAATATAATTTAAATAATATATTTTTCAACAAAAAATATATAAGCTTATAAAATGATGCAAAAACAAAAAAAAATTATTATTTAATAATAAATTTTACTTTGATTCTGAATCATTTTAGGTTTTTTAATTATATTTTAATTTATATCTATCATATTAATAATAGTTTATTAATTTATATTTTTATAATTGATATAATTATCATTAAAATTGTTTATATTTAGTTTATATTATATATAGTTATAATAATAATTATTACTAAATATTGTATTCACATTTTAAAAAATTTTAAAATTATTATATTTTCAAATTTTAAGACATTTGAAAATTTGAAAAAATATGAAAAGTAAATTTTTTGTTATTTCATTGTTTAAATAAAAGCAATAAACCATTAAATGCCTAAATACTTAAATTAATAACTTTTAAATCTAGAAAAGCCTAAATAGATAAATTTTTTAAATAGGTATATCCTAAATAATATATAATAAATAATAAATCTCTTTTTTATTTTTTTCATTATAATTTTAAATATTCATTTTAATTATTTATTTGTTTATTTATATAAAAATATTAACTACAAAATAAATTATGAGTTAGACAAATATAATTTATATAAATTATTTTTCATTACAAAAATATAGATAAACTTATTAAAAAAGAAAAAATTTAAAAACAAAAAATTATTATATAGTAATATATTTTTCTTTGCTTCTTAATCATTTTAAGTTTTGTAATTATATTTTAATTAATATATATCTTATTATTAATGGATTATTAATTTATTTTTTGATTTTTATTAGAATATTTATCAATAAAATTGTTTATATTGAATTTATATAATTAATAAATATAATGATTAGTATAACTAAATATTGTATTAACATTTGAAAAAAATTTAAAAATTATTATATTTTCAAAGGTTATAACCTTTGAAAATTTCAAAAAATAATAAAAATAAATTTTTTGTTATTTTATTTTTTAAATAAAACCTATGAACCACTTAATGCTCGGGGTGCACATGGGACGTCACGCGATGGGGATTACAAATCTCAAGTCCCATCCCACATTTCGGACATTTTTTTTGAAGATCCAGACTCATCCCATAGGTTGAAAATATTGGGAGTGGATGGGTCAGAGATCGGGGATTTTGGGTAGGAGAAAATGGTTCCGGGACTAAACGGAATTCAGACATTTTTTTCAATTTATTTTATTCAAACCGGCCAAGTTAGTTCATGTCGAAACCTTTGTTTGTACCATTTATCATTCCTTATTTATGTATCTTTCGAACTCAAATTGAGCCAATTTTGTTTTGTCAAATAGGCTGAATACCACAAACATTTCCATTACCTTGTCAAAAGCTTTGATGGGCAGAAAAGGATAGAAATGGTAAATAGAATGGGACCGAGTTGTGTGCTTAATTTGGTTCTTTATTTTTTCACAAGCTGGTTTTGTTCAGCTGAGTGAAAGTTATCCATAATAGTAATACAACATTTTTTAAACAATTACTTAAAATATTAAGGAATAGCTAAAGATGACCACAAACATTGGTAGCATCAATTACTACTTAAGTAATTGCTAAAATTAGATAGCTTAATATAACAAAAAAAATACAACTAATAACAACCATGATAATAATCATTTCAAAGGTCCGTCCTGGAATAACAACAAAAATCCAAACCCAATTAATTATCTCTTCTACAACTCATCCCTTTTCTTCCTCCACAGTAGAAGGACAACAAAAGATGAAAACATGTTAATCATGTAGACATATATTTTTAAGTTGAAAGAGTAATAAAAAACAAAATATTACCTTATAAAATTTAATACACCCATTCCAAATTTAGTTGGCCAACTATAGTTGGAAGAATATTTTGATCTTGTGACCCCTTTTAAATTTGTAATTGAACCATATTTTTATTAAATTAGAATGAATAAAATAAGTAAAAGTGAAATTAAAATTTACAAGATTTGTATACTAACCTGATTCATTATCATCAAGGTCTTGAACTAATTCTTCAATTTCAATAGGTTTGTTTGAGCTTCTCAACCAATCTTGTAGATATATGAGAACTTCAGCTGTAATAGGTGGTCAACAACTCCTAAATTTATCTAAAGTTCTCCCCCCAGTGCTAAATGTAGATGCGTAGGCCACAGTAGATGCTTGAATAGAAAATATATCCCTTTCAACATTTCCCAAAGAAGGATACCTAACCTCATTTACCTTCCACCAGTTTAGAAGATCAAAATCAATTCTATTTTTTTCAAGTTTGTCCTCCAAGTATCTATCCAACTCATCCAAAGCTGCAACATCTTGTTCTTTCTCCAATTCAACAAAAAATAATCATCAACATAAGTTTCACTACCATCAAAGAAATCATCATTTTCTTCAACACAGTAGAAGAGAAATCATCTTTTTTTGATTCATCCTCATTTAAATCTTTATAATCATCCATCATCTCATTTAAAGCATTTATAACCTTTTTCACCAAATTTTTAGCCAATTCCTTTCCATAATGCTAAGTGTACTTAACCTTGAGATATTTGAGCTTATATCTAGGATCCAACACTACTACTACAAAAAGCATAATATTTGTTGACTGAAGACAACCCCAATATTTGTTGAATTTATGCCTCATTTTCATACCCATTTCAGACCTCATTATATCTCTATTATTTTCACAAAGCTCAATTTTTTTCAAAATTCGAATAATCTTAGGAAAATAAACACTAGAGGTAGAATATTATGAGCCAAAAAATTTACAAGTTATTATATAAAAAGTTTTCAAGAAATGAGCGAAAATTTTGGCGTTTGTTCAGTCTCTCTCAGTTAAATGTTTGAACCAAACTCTTTCAAAAACCTTTTGTCTTTGTACTCCAATTATCAAATTCTTTTTGATATTTTATATCAGTTTGTAGCATCAAATAAGTTGAATTCCATCTTGTAGGACAATCTAATTGCAACGAAGATCTTTATGTCAAGTTTGCTTCTTCAACACATAACTTAAACATATCTAATCTTTTAGGACTGCTCCTCACATATTTCAGCATACCTCTAATTTTTTGAATAGCACCCTCAACTACCGCAATGACGTCTCTGACAAATAAGATTAGGTTATGAGCACAACTTCTCATATGAAAATGCTCGCCTCTCAAAGGTACAACACTTTTCTTCACAACCCTTTATTTCAATTGTTCAACTACAACATCATTATTTGATGCATTGTCAACAGTAATGAACATCAACATTCTCAAACCCCATTCATTCATGCAAAACTCAATAGCATTTCTAATATTAACTCCAGAATGACTTTTAATTACACAAAAGTTCAAAAGCCTTTTATGCATATTCCATTGAGAATCAATGAAATGAACAGTCAAACATATATAAGACAAATTTTGAATGCTAGTCCAAGTGTCGGTAGTCAATGAAACTCTACGACAATGAGATGATATGCTATCTAATAATTTTTTCTTTTCCTTCACAAACAAAGAAAAACAATCCCTCGGTGTAGAGTGTCGTGATGGAATTTTAAATTGAGGCATACTAACTTCACAAAATTCCTTAAACTCATCCCTCTCAACAAACAAAAAGGCAATTCATCTTTTATGATCATTTTCACCAAAGCCTCCCTAACTAGTTGTTGATCAAATTGTCAACAAGTTAATTTGTTATCCTATGAACTAGTACCTTTAGTGAAACTCAACAAAGATTGTGACTTGTCTTTACCTATGTGAGCTTCTATTAATTCTTTTTTGGGTGGAAATTTTCTACAAGTCTTTCTCAAGTATTTCCATAAATCCGAAGTACCTTGATCAATCTTTGCCAAGTATTCTTTCCTGCACCATATACAAGATGCCCTACCAGTTTAATTTACCTCTGAATCAACTAATATCTCATAAGTTTCCCAAACATCACACTTATACTTTTTATGAGTTTGAGGTTTAGATGTACCTTGCCTTTCATTTACAATTGGAATTGAAGAACCTTTCGTAACAATAGGAGGGTTCGTGAAAAAATGATGAATGGATTTACCAGTACTTTGATCATTTGAGATGTGATCATCTTCAATTTATTATATTTTTTGTTTATCGATGGATTCTGCCAAATGCATTGCCATTAATTAATATGATATGTTAAGCATAATAATAATAATTAATCACTCAATTCTCGTCAGAAAAACAAACCAAAAGGCTAGTGGCATATGAGACACGGTGGAGGCAACCAGAAGTGTGACGAACAAGGACTAGACCTAACTGAACACGGTTCGAACGACGTGAGGCGGCCTGGAACTCGTCGCAAGAGAAATAGGTGCTTCGGAATTGGAATTGTAGCAGCAGAATTTGTGGCATCTTCATGTTATATATATATTCATGGTTCTAGTATCAGTTTTTTAGGATGAGACAGTTCTCGGGATGGATATTGCTTAAGATCTAGAACCATCCCAAAAGAAAAAATACTTGACAGAACGGGACGGGAAAAGTCAAAGTCAACGGATATTGTCAGTCACGATTCTTTCGGGACAAGACTTCGGGTAGGGTGTCGAATCTCAGTCCCATGAGCAGCCCTACTAAATGCATATAAAGTTAAATCAGTAAACTCCTCAACCCCATAATGCCTAAATACATAAACCATTAAACTGCTAAATACTACTTAATAATTAATAAATCTAATTTTTATTGCTATTTATTATATTTTTAAATATTCATTTTAATTATTTATTATTGTATTTATTTAGAAATATTTATTACAAAATAAATTATGAGTGCGACAAATATAATTTAAATAAAATATTATTTATCTAATAAATATATACACTTATAAAAGAAGTATATATTTAAAAATTTAAAATTATTATCAAGTAATATAAGTTACTTTAATTTTGACTCAATTTGGGTTTTGTAAATATTTTTTAATTAATATCTATCTTAATACTAATTGTTTATAAATTTAATTTTTAATGATTATTATAATATCTATCGATAAAATTATTTATATTAAATTTAAATGATATATAATTATTAATTTTATTATAACAAAATATTGTATTAAAATTTCAAAAAATTTTAAATATTATTTATATTTTGAAATGTTATAACCTATTAAAATGATAAAAAATTATAGAAATATTTTTTTTATTTTATTTTTTTAAATAAAACCTATAAACCACTAAAAGCCTAAAAACATAAATCGATAAACTCCTAACGACAAAACCTCTAAATACTTAAATCATTAAACTGGTATACATTAATTATAAATCATAAAACTCATTTTAATTTTTATTCAGTATAATTTTAAATTTTTATTTTAATTATTTATAAATTTATTTTATATAAATATTAATTACAAAATAAATTATTAGTAAGACAGATCTAATTTAAATTAAACAGGTATCCCTAAATAATAAATAATAAATCTTATTTTTTTGATGATAATTTAATTATTCATTTTAATTATTTATTTGTTTATTTATATATAAATATTAATTACAAAATAAATTGAGTTGGACAAATATAATTTATATAAATTATTTTTTATTAAAGAAATTTTTGATAATCTTTTTAAAAGAAAAAAAAAATTCAAAACATAAAATTATTATATAGTAATATATATTGCTTTTATTCTGAATGATTTTAGTTATTGTAATTATATTTTAATTGATATCTATCTTATTAATAATAGATTATTAATTTAATTTTTGATCATTATTAAAATATTTGTAATAAAATTGTTTATATTGAATTTATATGATATATAAATCTAATAATTATTATAACTAAATTTTGTATTCATATTTAAAAAAAAATTAAAAATTATTATATTTTCAAAGGTTATAACCTTTGAAAATATCAAAAAATAATAAAAATAAATTTTTTATTTTTTTATTATTTTAATAAAACCTAAACCCACTAAATGCATACACAGTTAAATCAGTAAACTCCTAAACCTCATAATGCATAAATACATAAATCATTTAACCGCTATATACTACTTAATAATTAATAAATCTAATTTTTATTTCTATTTATTATAATTTTAAATATTCATTTTAATTATTTATTAGTTTATTTGTATAAAAATATTTCTTACAAATTAAATTATGAGAGCGACATATATATTTTAAATAATTTATTTTTAATCAAAAAATATATATGCTTATAAAATAAGTAAAAATTTTAAAATTAAAAATTATTATCCAATTATATATTTTACTTTAATTTTGAATCATTTTGGGCTTTGTAAATAATTTTTAATTAATATCAATCTTTTTATTAATATTTTATTAATTAAAATTTGATCATTATTATATTATCTATCAATAAAATTATTATATTGAATTTATATGATATATAATTATTAATATTATTATAACTAAATATTGTATTCACATTTCAAAAAATTTTAAATATTATTATATTTTTCAAGGTTATAATCTATGAAAATGAGAAAAAATTACAAATTTTTATTATTTTATTGTTTAAATAAAACCTATAAATCACTAAATGCCTAAAAACATAAATTGCTAAACTCCAAAATGACAAAACCTTTAAATACTTAACCAATTAAACAGGTGTAGATTAATAAAAAATCATATATCTCAATTTAATTTTTATTAAGTGTAATTTTAAATTTTTTTTTTACTTATTTATCAGTTTATTTTTAAAGAAATATTAATTACAAAATAAATTATTAGTGAGATAGATCTAATTTAAATAATTTATTTTTCATCAAAAAAATATATATCCTTATAAAAAGAGGAAAAATTTTAAAAACAAAAATTTATTATTTAGTAATATATTTTATTATTATTTTGAATCATTTTACATTTTGCAATTTTATTTTAATTTATATCATTCTTATTAATAATAGTTTATTAATTTTTTATTGATCATTATTATAATATCTATTAATACAATTATTTATATTGAGTTTATATTATATATAATTATTAAGATTATTATTACTGAATATTATATTCATATTTAAAAAAAATTAAAAATTATTATAATTTCAATGGCTATAACCTTCAAAAATTAAAAAAAATCAAAAAATTATTTTTTTTATTTTTTCATTCTTTAAATAAAAACTATAAATCAGTACAGGCCTAAACACTTAAATCACTAAACCCCAAAACCCCCAAATACTTTAACCATTAGACTAGTATATCCTGAATAATAAATAATAAATCTCTATTTTTTTGTATTCATTATAATATTAAATATTCATTTTAATTATTTATTAGTTTATTTTTATAGAATTATAAATTAAAAATTAATTATGAGGAAGACAAATATATAATTTAAATAATTTACTTTTAATAATAAAAAATATAAACTTATAAAAAAAAGCAAAACATCAAAGAAAGTATTATTTTGTAATATATTTTACTTTGATTTTGAATAAATTTATGTTTTGCAAATATATTTAAAATAATATCTATCTTATTAATAATAGTTTATTAATTTATTTTTTGATCATTAATATAATATATTTCAATATAATTGTTTATATTGTATTTACATGATATATAATTATTAAGATTATTATAACTAAATATAGTATTCACATATAAAAAAAATTTAAAAATTGTTATATTTTCAACGTTTATAACCTTTAAAAATGAGAAAAAATAACAAAAATAAATTTTTTGTTATATCATTGTTTAAATAAAACTTATAAACCATTAAATTCCTAAATACATAAATATCTATACTCCTAAACCCCGAAACCCCTAAATACTTAAACCATTAAACTCATAAACCATAAATATAATTTAAATAATTTAAAGAAATATTAATTATAAAATAAATTATGAGTGATACAAATATAATTTAAATAGCTTATAAAATGATGCAAAAATTAAAAAAAATATTATTTAGTAATAAATTTTACTTTGATTTTGAATCATTTAATGTTTTTAATTATATTTAAATATATATCTATCATATTAATAAAAGTTTATTAATTTATTTTTTGATAATTGATATTATATCTATCAATAAAATTGTTTATATTTTGTTATATTTTATATAGTTATAATATTTATTATTACTATATATTGTATTCACATTTTTAAAAAATTTTAAAATTATTATATTTTCAAATGTTATGACCTTTGAAAATTTGAAAAAATATCAAAAATAAATTTTTTGTTATTTCATTGTTTGAATAAAACCTATAAACCATTAAATGCCTAAATACTTAAATCAATAACTTCTAAGTCTCGAAAACCCTAAATAGATAAATTTTTTAAACAAGTATATCCTAAATACTAAATAATAAATATCATTTTTATTTTTTTAATTATAATTTTAAATATTCATTTTAATTATTTAGTTGTTTATTTTTATATAAATATTAATTACAAAATAAATTATAAGTTATACAAATATAATTTATATAAATTATTTTTCAACATAAAAATATAGATAAACTTAATAAAAGAAGAAAAAAATTAAAAACAAAAAATTATTATATAGTAATATATTTTACTTTGTTTATGAATCAATTTAGGTTTTGTAATTATATTTTAATTGATATCTAACTTATTAATAATAGATTATTAATTTATTATTTGATCATTATTAAAATATTTATCAATAAAAATGTTTATATTTTATTTATATGATATATAAATTTAATAATTATTATAACTAAATATTGTATTCACTTTTGAAAAAAATTTTAAAATTAATATATTTTGAAAGATTATAACCTTTGAATCTGTGAAAAAACAAAAAAAATATTTTTTTTATTTCATTGTTTAAATAAAACCTATAAATCACTAAATGCCTAATCACTTAAATCACTAAACTTCAAAATTCCGATACCCCTCTATAGATAATCATATAAACGGGTATACCCTAAATAATAATTAATAAATCTCATTTTTAGTTGTTTTCATTATAATTTAAAAAATTCATTTTGATTGTTAAGAGTTATATATATATATATATATATTAATTATAAACAAAATTATGAGTTAAAAATATAATTTATAAAAATAATTTTTCATAAAAAAATATATAAGCTGATAAAAAGAATAAAAATTTAAAAACAAATAATTATTATTAAGTAATATATATTGCTTTGCTTTTCAATCATTTTAGGTTTTGATGTTATATTTTAAGTAATATCAATCTTATTCATAATAGATTTTTAATATATTTTTTGATAATTATAAGAATATCTATGAACAAAATTGTTTATATTGAATTTATATGATATATAATTATTATGATAATTATAAATAAATATTGTATTCACTTTTGAAAAAAATTTAAAAATTATTATATTTTCAAAGGTTATAATCTTAAAAAATGAGAAAAAATACAAAAAATAAATTTTTTGTTATTTCTTTTTTAAATAAAACCTATAGACCACTAAATGCTTACTTACATTAATCAATACCTCATAAAACCCGAAACCCCTAAATACATAAACCTTATAACAGCTGTATACTAATTAATAAATAATAAATCTCATTTTTATTTCTATTTATTATTATTTTAAATATTCATTTTAATTATTTATATTTTAATTTTTTAGAAAAATTAATTACAAAATAAATTTCGAGTGAGACAGATATTATTTATATAATTTATTTTTAATCATAAAAAAATATAAGCTTATAAAAAGACGGAAAATTTTAAAAATTAAATATTATTATTTTGTAATATATTTTTATTTGATTTTTAATCATTTTTTGTTATGTAAATATATTTTAATTAATATTTATTTTATTAATAATAGTTTATTGATTTAATTTTTGATCATTATTATAATATCTATCATTAAAATTATTTATATTGAATTTATATGATATATAATTAATAAGATTAATATAATTATACAAGGTATTCATATTTCAAAAGATTTTAAAAATTATTTTATTTTCAAAGGTTATAACCTTTGAAAATCTAAAAAAATCAAAAAAAAAATTTATTTTTATTATATAAATAAAACCTATATACTACTAAATGCCTAAAAACATAAATTCCTAAACTCATAAATGACAAAACCCCTAAATAATCGATCCATTAAACCGGTATACCATATATAATTGTTGGGCAATTGTGCTTCCACGGTAGTGAGAATGAGATAAAGAAACATAGAAACAATAGAAAACATGCAATATATATATCCCAATTCAGCAACCATCAATGATAAAATCAAAAAACGAGAAATAAACACCGAAAATAACGTGGTTCGCTAGTAGCTCAGCATGACTAGCTAAATCCACCAGATAATGATTTTACGTTACAGATTAAAGCAATAGAAATGTCTTACAATATGCAGCACACAGAATAGTCGTGATAAATCACACAGAGAGAAGAGAGAGAGATGATGAATAGTTGCAAGGGTCCAAATAGAGCTACCCGAAAATAAAATTACAAAACATTTTATATTTAAATTTCTTTTAGTTCATTTAACCACTGTGGGTCGGATCATGAGACGGGTCAGGATATGCTCCAATTTCGGCCTACTGTCCTGTCAGTGAGACCTCGGTTATTATGCTACAACTGCATACCCGGCCTTTTAATATTTCCTTTCGTGCACTTACATGAAAATATTAAAAAAAAATATTTGTTTATACAAATAGATTATCAATAGTTAAATTACATATACAGCAATAATAAATCTTAAATCTCATTTTAATTTGTATTCATTATAATTTTAAATATTCATTTTAATTATTTATTAGTTTATTTTTTATATAAATATTAATTACAAAATAAATAATTAGTCAGACAAATATAATATTAATAATTTACTTTTAATAAAAAAATATAATCTTATAAAAAGAAGTAAAAATTTAAAAACAACAAATTATTATTTAGTAATAAATTTTACTTTGATTTTGAATCATTTTAGGTTTTATAATTATATTTTAATTTATATCTATCATATTAATAATAGTTTATTAATTTTTTTTATAAATGATATCATATCTATCAATAAAATTATTTATAATTAGTTTTTATTATATATAATTATAATGATTACTATTACTAAATATTTTATTCACATATTAAAAAATTTTAAAATTATTATATTTTCAAATGTTATAACCTTTGAAAATGTGAAAAAATAACAAAAATAATTTTTTTGTTTTTTCATTGTTTAAATAAATCCTATAAACCACTAAATGCCTAGATACTTAAATCAATAACTCCTAAATCTCGAAAACCCTAAATAGATAATCATTTTAAACCGGTATACCCTAGATAATAAATAATAAATCTCAATATTATTTTTTTCATTATAATTTAAAATATTCATCTTAATTATTTATTCATTTATTTTTATATAATTATTAATTATATAATAAATTGAGTTAGCCAAATATAATTTATATAATTATTTTTCATCAAAAAAATATTGATAAACTTTTTAAAAGAAAAAAAATTCAAAACAAAAAAATATTATATAGTAATATATATTTCTTTATTTTTGAATCATGTTAGGTTTCATAATTATATTTAAAATGATATCTATCAAATTAATAATAGATTATTAATTTATTCTTTGATCATTATTAGAATATTTACCAATAAAAATATTTATATATAATTTATAAGATATATAAATATAATGATTATTATAACTAAATACAGTATTCACTTTTGAAAAAAATTTAAAAATTATTATATTTTCAAAGGTTATAACCTTTGAAAATAACAAAAAATAAAAAAAATAATTTTTTGATATTTTTTTAAATAACACCAATAAACCACTAAATGCCTGCACAGTTAAATCAGTAAACTCTTAAACCTCGTAATGCCAAAATACATAAACCATTAAACTACTATATACAACTTAATAATTAATAAATCTAATTTTTAATTAAATTTATAATAATTTTAAATATTCATTTTAATTATTTATTAGTTTATTTTTATAGAAATATTTATTACAAAATAAATTATGAGTGCGACAAATAAAATTTAAACAATATATATGCTTATAAAAGAAGTAAAAATTTAAAAATTAAAAATTGTTATCTAGAGATATATTTTACTATAATTTTGAATCAATTTGGGTTTTGTAATTATCTTTTAATTAATATTTATCTTAATATCAATAGTTTATAAATTTAATTTTTATCATTATTATAATATATATCAATAAAATTGTTTATATTGAATTTATATGATATATAATTATTAATATTATTATAACTAAGTATTGTATTCACATTTCAAAAAATTTAAAATATTATTATATTTTCAAAGGTTATAACCTATGAAAATGAGAAAAAATTATCGAATATTTTTTTTTGATATTTTATTTTTTAAAATAAAACATATCACCCACTAAAAGCCTAAATAGTTAAATCGCTAAAATCCTAAATGAAAAAACCTCAAAATAATTAATCCAATAAACTGGTATACAGTAATAATAAATCATAAATTTCATTTTAAATTTTATTCAGTATAATTTTAAATTTTTATTTTAAATATTTATCAGTTTATTCTTATAGAAATATTAATTACATAATATATTATCAGTGAGAAATATCTAATTTAAATTAAAACAGTATCCCTAAATAATATATAATAAATCTCATTTTTTTTCATTATAATTATAAATATTCATTTTAATTAATTATTTGTTTATTTATATATAAATATTAATTACTATATAAATTGAACTAGACAAAAATAATTTATATAAATTAATTTTCATCAAAAAATTATAGATAAACTTTTTAAAAGAAAAAAAAATATCAAAACAAAAAATTATTATATAGTAATATATTTTGCTTTGCTTCAGAATCATTTTAGGTTTTGTAATTATATTTTAATTTATATCTATCTTATTAATAATAGATTATTAATTTATTTTTTGATCATTATTAGAATATTTTTCAATAAAAATGTTTATATTGAATTTACATGATATATAATTATAAAGATTATTATAACTAAATATTATATTTACATTTGAAAATAATTAAAAAATTATTATATTTTTAAAGGTTATCATCATTGAAAATGAGATAAAATCACAAAAATAAATTTTTTGTGAATTTTATTGTTTATATAAAACCAATAAACTACTAAATGCCAAAATAGTTAAATCATTAAACTTCTAAACCCCAAAACTGTTAAATACTTAAACATTTAAACCATCTTTTAAGGTTTAAGTTTTTATAAATAATATATGAATATCTATCAATAAATAATAGTTTATTAATTGATTTTTTGATCATTATTATATTTATATTTATATTTAGTTTAGTAATACCTATCAATAAAATTGTATATTTTTAACATACATGATATATAATTATTAAGTTTATTATAACAATATATTATATTCAAATTTGAAAAAAATTTAAAATTTATTATATTTATAAAGGTTATAACGATCAAAATTGATAAAAAATTTGAAAAATAATTTTTTTGTTATTTCATTATTTAAATAAAACATATAAACTACTAAATATTTAAGCACTTAGATCACTAAACTACTAAACTCCTAAATACTTAAACCTTTAAACCGGTATACCCTTAATAATTAATCATAAATCTCATTTTTATTTGTATTCATTATAATTTTAATATTCATTTTAATTATTTATTAGTTTATTTTTATAGAAATATTAATTGCAAAATAAATATGAATGAGACATTATAATTTAAATAATTTATCTTCATCAAAAAAATTTATAAGCTTATAAAAAGAATCAAAAATTTAAAAATAAAAAATTATTATTTAGTAATATATTTTACTTTGATTTTGAATCATTTTAGGTTTTGCAAATATATTTAAATTAATATCTATCTTATTAATAATAGGTTATTAATCTATTTTATCATCAGTATTATAATATCGATCAAAAAAATTATTTATATTAAATTTCCATGATATTTAATTTTTATGATTATTATAATTAAATATTGTATTAACATTTGAAAAAAAATTTAAAATTATAATATTTTCGATGGTTATAACCGTGAAAATGATAAAAAATCATAAAAATAATTTTTGGTTATTTAAATAATTAAAATAAAACCTATAAACCAAAAAAATACTTAAATACTTAAATTACTAAACTCCTAAACCCTGATAATACTGCACCACACACACATAGCGACGGACCACAATACACACGTGCACATATTCTTGTCCTTTTTGGCGTAGCATTTAGAGGGGCCAGAAAGTCCTGGAAGCAGCCAGAAGTATGGGACACCAGCTTGTAGAGGGCCTCATTAGCAAGCTTGGATGATAACATTCAGACAACTGACGAGACAGAGCAAAATGGTCGGGAGAAAACTCAGGAGTAGCTAGGAGTGTGTCCCATTAGCCATATCAGGCATCATAGAGGGCCACCCAATCGTCGCCGAACAAGAGTAGCGGGTAATCCATGATTAATTGGAGAGCCAGAAAAATCTGAAGCATCACCAAGCAGGGCCAGTAAGCAATGGAGTCTAGACCATCCACACGGGAGCGAAAGATTTAAATTTGTAGTTTATGTTTGTAGTCTTATTTGTATTTTGGACTTTGTATGTACCATGTACTTGTAGAGATGGATCATGACATACTCACACACAAAATCTTGTATGTTCTCTATGTAGCATGCAATGAGGGCAACTGGACCCATGAGTATCTCTAAGTGGGGCCCACTTATGCATTTTGTAAATACACATTAGGCGATGCTACACTCCCGGGAGCAGAAAACCCATCTTTATAGCAATTTGTATTTTACTTGTATTCTATCTTGGTTCTAGTGTAGATAATTAGACTATGAGATGGACCTCATCACACATGCACACTGATGCATGCATATTTTTTGATATTTTATCAGTGCAACATACAGCCACTTCTTGGAGCTCGATGAGGAAGCATTCTAACCCAAGAGATACTCTTTTGAGGATCATTAGAGCAAAAGAATGTGGAATTCAGAGGTGAGAATGAATTGACAAAGTGCCGTAGATATGGACTTGTGGATTTTTGGGTATTTAGTTTTACATGTATTTCATTGCATAGCAATGACATAGACCAATGCTTGAAGTTGTATGTCACACACATGCACAATCTTATATTTGCATAGTTTTAATATGGTGCATCATTCAGGTTCCTCCAAAAGGCTTGCACAAATCCGAATGGAAAGGACACAGTGCGCATAATGACTCAATGCCAACTCTGAAGTCCGGGAATGCAAGGAAATTTTAGTTATTTTCGTACGCTTGGAATTATTAGGCATTATGTTTTTTTATGAATTTTATGATTAGAATCATTAAGGTGAATAGGATTTGGTGGGTTAGCCTAAATTAGTCAGCTTTATAGTCTCTTGTAAGTTGTGTGTCTAAATTATAAATAAAGTGTGTATTTTCAAAAAAAAACAAAAAAAAACCATAAACCCTAAAGTTTAAATCCTAAACCTTAAACCATAAACTATAACTCTATTCCATAAACCCTAAATTTTAAATCTCATGTTTTGCACTTTTATAATCAAATGACTAAGTGTTAAATTTAAATAGAAATTCACAACTTTTAGGAATGTCACAGATTTATCTTTTTGTATATGTAACACAAAGTCATGACTCAAGGGGTGAGTTATGGATTCATTATCTTTCTTGCTTTAGATTATTGTAGCATTAGCAATGGTCATGATTGTGTATTTTGTCTCTAGAACACAAAATCATCTCAATGAGAATATGCCATTACTTGTGTCTCTCTGTTGAACATATTGTTATGGCAATAAGAATGATCATGAATACATATTTAATCACTATAATACTGGGTCACAGTATTGGATATGACCATAGCTTGTGCATTTTATCTTTATATTGCAAAGTCATTACTCTAGGAATGATTGTAACTTTGGACATTCCTCAAGAGCAAAAGTCATGACCCTAGAAATAGATAAAGCTTGAGTACTACTCTTTATAACTTTCTATAGCTAAAATTCTTGGGATTGGAAATATCACTATAGCTTTTCCCTTTGATTTGTGACCTCAAGTGTCAATATGCAAAACTAATATTTTGAGCATTGATTAAAACCTTTTATACATTTGAATATGATTCATTTACACCTTTTTTGGTATTGTGAGCTTGTATACATAACTCATTTAATATAAAAAGAAAGAAATGATACTTTTCATATCCATGAATATATAAAAAAGGGGCTTAGACATGCCAATAAAATAAATTTTTTGATTCTTGATTGAATGAGAGCCCATACTTCTTGCCCTGCTCAAACCACCCTGGGGCTAGTTTGTTCTAATAGGCTACAAGTTGGTTATTTTTTTAGAGGTGAACTATGTTTTAAAAAAATTGCTTTGAGTGTGTGCATGAGAGATATTTTAGAAGAAATTACAATAATTAATATAAATAGCATCCTCAACAACTAGCTATTTAAACAATAGGGTACAACTTTGGTTTAGTCTGTTAGCGTACATGAGTCAAATTACCTTTGATATCCCAGTGATTCAACATCAAATATGATGAGACATAATAGAGATAAAGTAAAAGCTCCTATTATTTTGGTTAGAGCTTTAGCAATCATTCTAGAGTTGAGAGAGGAACAAAATAAATTATTTTAATTATTCCGTATAATTTTAATTTTTATTTTAATTATTTAGCAGTTTATTTTTATAGAAATATTAATTACAAAATAAATTACAAGTGAGACAGATCTAATTTAAATTAAATCGGTATATCATAAATAATAAAGAATAAATCTCATTTTTTTTTCATTTTAATTTTAAATATTCGAATTTAATTATTTATTTGTTTATTTTTTATATAAATATTAATTACTAAATAAATTATGAGTTACACAAATATAATTTATATAAATTATTTTTCATAAAAATAATATAGATTAACTTTTTAAAAGAAATAAAAATTCAAAACAAAAAATTAATATATAGTAATATAATTGATATCTATCTTATTAATAATAGATTATTAATTTATTTTTTGATCATTATTAGAATATTTATCAATAAAATAGTTTATATTGAATTTATATGATATATAAATATAATGATTATTATAACTAAATATAGAATTCACTTTTGTAAAAAATTTAAAAATTATTATATTTTTTAAGGTTATAACCTTTGAAAATATCAAAAAATAATAAAAATAAATTATTGTTTTTTTATTTTTTAAATAAAACCTATAAACAACTAAATGCATACACAGTTAAATAAGTAAACTCCTACACCACGTAATGCTAAATACAATAACCATTAAACTGATATATAATACATAATAAATAATAAATCTAATTTTTATTTATATATATTATAATTTTAAATATTCATTTTATTTATTTTTTAGTTTGTTTTTATAGAAATATTTCTTACAAAATAAATTATGAGTGCGACAAATATAATTTAAATAATTCATTTTTAATGAAAAAATATATATACGCACATAAAAGAAGTTTAAAATTATTATCCAGTAATATATTTTACTTTAATTTTGAATCAATTTGGGGTTTGTAAATATTTTTTAATTAAATTCTATCTTTTTATTAATAGTTTATTAATTTATTTTTGATCATTATTATAATATCTATCAAAAAAATTATTTATTTGAATTTATATGATATATAATTATTAATATTATTATAAATAAAATATTATATTTACATTTAAAAAAATTTTAAATATTTTTATATTTTCAAAGGTTATAACCTATTAAAATCAGAAAAAATTATAAAAATATTATTATATTTTTATTGTGTAAATAAATCCTATAAACAACTAAATGCCTAAAAACATAAATAGCTAAATTTTCAAATGACAAAACATCTAAATACTTAAACCATTAAACTGGTATACATTAATAATAAATCATAAATCTCATTTTAATTTTTTTACAGTATAATTTAAAATTTTTATTTTAATTATTTATTAGTTTATTTTTATAGAAATATTAATTACAACATAAATTATTCGTAAGACAGATATAATTTAAATTAAACTGGTATACCCTAAATAATAATTAATAAATCTCATTTTTTTATTATAATTTTAAATATTCATTTTAATTATTTATTTGTTTATTTTTATATAAATATTAATTAAAAAATAAATTGAGTTAGACAAATATAATTTCTGTAAATGATTTTTAATCAAAAATATATAGATAAACGTTTTAAAATAAAAAAAATTGTAAAACAAATAATTATAATATAGTAATATATTTTATTTTGCTTATGAATCTATTTAGGGTTTGTAATTTTATTTTATTTGATATCTATCTTATTAATAATAGATTATTTATTTATTTTTTGATCATTATTAAAATATTTATCAATAAAATTAGTTATATTGAATTTATATGATATATAAATATAATGATTATTATAACTAAATATTGTATTCACTTTTGAAAAAAATTTAAAAATTATTATATTTTCAAAGGTTTTAACCATAAAAAATGAGATAAAATAATAAAAATAAATTTTTTGTTATTTCATTTTTTAAATAAAACCAATAGATCATTAAATACTTACTTACTTAAATCAGTAAGCTCATAAATTCCGAAACCCCTAAATACATAAACCTTTTAATAGCTATATACTACGTAATAAATAATAAATCTCATTTTTATTTTTATTTATTATAATTTTAAATATTCATTTTAATTATTTATAGTTTAATTTTTTAGAAAAATTAATTACAAAATAAATTTCGAGTGAGACACATATTATTTAAATAATTTATTTTAATAAAAAAAATATAAGCTTATAAAAAGAAGGAAAATTTTAAATTTAAATATTATTATTTAGTAATATATTTTGATTTTAATTTTGAATCATTTTGTGTTATGTAAATATATTTTAATTAATATGTATATTATTAATAATAGTTTATTAATTTAATTTTTGATCATTATTATTATATCTATCATTAAAATTATTTATATTGAATTTATATGATATATAATTAATAGGATTAATATAATTATACATGGTATTCACATTTCAAAAATTTTAAAAATTATTTTATTTTCAAAGGTTATAACCTTTGAAAATCAGAACAAATCAAAAATAGAATTTTAAATTTTTATTATATAAATAAAACCTATAAACCACTAAATGCCTAAAAACACAAATTGCTAATCTCCTAAACGACAAATCTCCTAAATAATCAAATCATTAAACTGGTATACCATATATAATAAATCATAAATCTCATTTTAATTTGTATTCATTATAATTTTAAATATTCATTTTAATTATTTTATAGTTTATTTTTTATAGAAATATCTATCACAAAATAAATAATGAGGTAGACAAATATAATTTTAATAATTTATTTTTTATCTAAAAAAAATAAGCTTATATAAAGAAGTAAAAATTTAAAAACAAACAATTATAATTTAGTAATATATTTTACTTTGATTCTGAATCATTATATATAGGTTTCTCAATTATATTTTAATTACGATCAATCAGATTAATATTAGTTTATTAATTTATTATTTGATCATTTTTATAATATCGAACACTAAAATTACTTATATACAATTAAAATGTCTTATAATTATTAAGTTATTATAACTAAATATTATATTTAAATTGGTAAAAAATTTAAAAATTATTATATTTTCAAAGGTTATAAACTTTAAAAATGATAAAAAATCACAAAAATAATTATTTTATTATTTAAATAAAACTTATAAACCACTAAATGCCTAAACATATAAATCTCTAGACTCATAAACCCCAAAACCCCCTAAATACTTAAACCATTAAACTTATATAACCTAAATAATAAATAATAAATCTCATTTTTATTTGTATTCATTATAATTTTAAATATTCATTTTAATTATTTTTTAGTTTATTTTTATAGAAATATTAATTACAAAATAAATAATGAGTGAGACACATATAATTTAAATAAATTATTTTTTATGAAAAAAATAAGCTTATAAAAATAAACAAAATTTCAAAAATTTAAAATTTTATTTAGTAATATAATTTACTTTGATTTTGAATTATTTTGGGTTCTGCAAATATATTTTAATTAATATTTATCTTATAAATAATAGTTTATTAATTTATTTTTTCATCATTTTTATAATATATATTAATACATTTTTTTATATTGAATCTACAACAAATATAATTATTATGATTATTATAACTAAGTATTGTATTCATATTTTAGAACTATTAAAAAATTATTATATTTTCAAAGGTTATAACCTATGAAAATCACGAAAATTGATAAAAATAAATTTTTTGTTATTTCATTGATTAAATAAAACCTATAAACACGAAAATGTGTAAACATATAAATCAATAAATTCCTTAACACAAAACCACAAAAAACTTAAACAATTAAATAGTTATACCCTAATTTATAAATCATAAATATCATTTTTATTATTATTCATTATAATTTTAAATATACATTTTAATTATTTATTAGTTTAATTTTATAGAAATATAAATTAAAAAATAAATTATTAGTGAGACAAATATAATTTAAATAATTTATTTTTCATCAAAAATTATATAGGCTTATAAATGGATACAAAAATTTAAAAATTTAAAATTAATATTAAGTAAAATATTTCACTTTGATTTTGAGTCATTTTAGGTTTTGCAAATATATTTTAAACAATATTTATCTTATTAATAATTGGCTATTACTTTTTTATGATCATTATTATAATTAATATCAATAAAATAGTTTATATAGAATTTATATTATATATAATTATGATGATTATTATAACTTCATATTGTATTCACTTTAAAAAAAAAATTTAAAAATTATTATATTTCAAAGGTTATAACCTTCAAAAATGAGAAAAAATAACAAAAATTTTTTTTTGTTATTTTATTTTTTATAAAAAACCTATAAACCACTAAATGACTAACTACTAAAATGACTAAACTCCTAAACCCCGAATCCCATAAATACTTAAAACATTAAATTAGTAGAGTCTAAATAATAAATCATAAATCTCAGTTTTATTAGTATTCATTATAATTTTAAATATTCATTTTAATTATTTATCAGTTTATTTTTATAGAAATATTAATTACAAAATAAATTATTAGTGCGATATATATAATTTAAATAATTTATTTTTCACAAATAAAATGCTCATAAAAGAGGCAAGATTTTAAAAATAAGAAATTATTATTTAATAATATATCTTATTTTAATTTTGAATTTTTTAGATTATACAATTTTATTTTAATTTATATCATTCTTATAAATACAAGTTTATTAATTTATTTATTGATTATTTTTATAATATCTATCAATAAAATTATTTATATTGAGTTTACATTATATATAATTATTAAGATTATTATAACTAAATATTATATTCACATTTAAAAATTATTAAGATTATTAAGATTATTTATATTAAGATTATTAAGATTATTAATAATCTTATATTAAGATTATTAAGATTATTAAGATTATTAAGATTATTAAGATTATATTCACATCTAAAAATTATTTATATTAAGATTATTAAGATTATTATAATATTGAGTTTATATTATATTCACATTTAAAAAAAATTAAAAATTATTTTATTTTCAAAGGTTATAACCTTCAAAAATTAAGAAAAAACAAAAAATTAAATTTTTTGTTTTTTCATTTTTGAAAAAAAACTATAAATCACTAAATGTCTAAACAATTAAATAACGAAACTCCTAAACCACAAAACACATTAATACTTAAACCATTAAACTGGTATATCCTTAATAAAAAATAATAAATCTCAATTTTATTTGTATTCATTATAATTTTAAATATTCATTTGAATTATTTAGTAGTTTATTATTATAGAATTATAAATTACAAAATAAATTATGAGTAAGTCAAATATAATTTAAATAATTTATTTTAAATAACAAAAATATAAACTTATAAAAAAAGCAAAACATTAAAAAAAATTATTATTTAGTAATATATTTTACTATGGTTTTAATAAATTTAGATTTTGCAAATACTTTTTAAATAATAACTATTTTATTAATAATAGTTTATTAATTTATTTTTTGATCATAGTTATAATATCTAGCAATATAATTTTTTATATTGAATTTAAATGAATTATAATTATGAAGATTATTATAAATAAAATTATATTTACATTTGAAAAAAATTTTAAAATTATTATATTTTCAAAGGATATAATCTTCAAAAATTAGAAAAAATAATAAAAATAAATTTTTTGCTATATCATTGTTTAAATAAAACTTATAAACCACTAAATACCTAAACACTTAAACATCTAAACTCCTAAACACAAAAGCTCCTAAATACATAAACCTTTAAACTCGTAAACCTTAAATATAATTTAAATAATTTATTAAAATATTAATTACAAAATAAATTATGAGTGATACAAATATAATTTAAATAATTTATTTTTCATCAAAAAAATATAATAGCTTATAAAAATAAGCAAAAACTAAAAAACAAAAAATTTTATTTAGTAATAAATTTTACTTGGATTTTGAATAAATTTAGGTTTTGTAATTATATTTTTATTTATATCCATCATAATAATAATAACATATTAATTTATATTTTGATAATTGATATCATATCTATCAATAAAATTGTTTATATTTAGTTTATATTATATATAATTTTAAATGATTATTTTTACTAAATAATGTGTTTACATTTTTAAAAAATTTTAAAATTATTATATTGTCAAAGGTTATAACCTTTGAAAATGTCAAAAAATATCAAAAATAATTTTTTTGTTATTTCATTGTTTAAACAAAACCAATAAACCACTAAATGCCTAAAAGCATAAATCTCTAAAGTCCTAAACGACAAAACATCTAAATACTTAAAATATTAAAATGGTATACATAAATAATAATTTATAAATCTCATTTTAATTTTTATTCAATATAATTTTATATTTCATTTTAATTATTTATCAATTTATTTTTATTGAAATATTAATTACAATATAAATTATTATTGAGATAGATATAATTTAAATTAAACCGGTATACCCTAAATAATAAAGAATAAATCTAATTTTTTTTTCAATATAATTCTCAATATTCAATTTAATTATTTATTTGTTTATTTTTATATAAATATTAATTAAAAAATAAATTATGAGTTAGACAAATATACTTTATATAAATTATTTTTCATCAAAAAAAAATATATAAACTTATTTTAAAAAAAATTAAAAATAAAACATTATTATATAGTAATATAGTTTGCTTTGCTTCTGAATCATTATAGGTTTTGTAATTATATTTTAATTGATATCTATCTTATTAACAATATTTTAATTAATTTATCTTTTGATCATTATTAGAATATTGATCAATAATATTGTTTATATTGAATTTATATGATATATAAATATAATGATTATTATATCTAAATATTGAATTAACATTTAAAAAAAATTTTAAATTATTATATTTTCAAAGGTTACAACCTTTGAAAATATAAACAAATAATAAAAATAAATATTTTGTTATTTTAATTTTTAATAAAACCTATAAACTACTAAATACATACACAGTTAAATCAGTAAACTTCTAAAGCACGTAATGCTTAAATAAATAAACCATTACACCGCTATAGACGACTTAATAATTAAGAAATCTATTTTTTATTTCAATTTATTATAATTTTAAATATTTATTTTAAATATTTATTAGTTTATTTATATATAAATTTTTATTACTAAATAAATTGTGAGTGCGACAAATATAATTTAAATAATTTATTTTTAATAAAAAAAATATATACGCTTATAAAAGAATTAAAAATTTAAAAATAAAAAATTATTATCCAATAATATTTTTTACTTTAATTTTGAATCAATTTGGGTTTCGTAAATATTTTTTAATTAAATTCTATCTTATTATTAATAGTTTATTAATTTATTTTTGAAAATTATTATAATATCTATCAATAAAATTGTTTATATTGAATTTATATGATATATAATTATTAAAATTATTATAACTAAATATTGTAGTCACATTTCAAAAAATTTTAAATATTATTATATTTTCAAAGGTTATAACCTATGAAAATGACAAAAAATATAAATTTTTTTTTGGTTATTTTGTTGTTTAAATAAAACCTATAAACCACTAACTACCTAAAAACATGAATGGCTAAACACCTATACAACAAAACCTTTAAATACTTAAACTATTAAATTGGTATACATTAATAATAAATCATAAATCTCATTTAATTTATATTCAGTATAATTTTATATTTTTATTTTAATTATTTATCAGTTTATTTTTATAGAAATATTAATTACAAAATAAATTATTAGTGAGACAGATATAATTTAAATTAGACCGGTATACCCTAAATAATAAATAATAAATGTCATTTTTTTTCATTATTATTTTAAATATTCATTTTAATTATGTATTTGTTTATTTTTATATAAATATTAATTAAAAAATAAATTATGTGTTAGACAAATATAATTTATGTAAATTATTTTTAATCAAAAAAATATAGATAAACTTTTTTAAAAAAAAATTACAAAACAAAAAATTATTATATAGAATATATTTTGGTTTGCTTATAAATCATTTAATGTTTTGTAATTATATTTTATTAGATATCTATCTTATTAATAATAGATTATTAATTTATTTTTTGATCATTATTAGAATTTTAATCACTAAAATTATTTATATTGAATTTATATGATATATAAATATAATCATTATTATAACTAAATATTGAATTCTCTTTTAAAAAGAATTTAAAATTATTATATTTTCAAAGGTTATAACCTTTGATAATATCAAAAAAAAATAAAAATAATTTTTTTTATTTTATTTTTTAAATAAAACCTATAAATCACTAAATGCATACTCAATTAAATCAGTATACTCCAAAACCCCATAATACCTAAATACACAAACCATTAAACCACTATATAGTACATAATAATTAATAAATCTAATTTTTATTTCTATTTATTATAATTTTAAATATTCATTTAATTATTTATTAGTTTATTTTTATAGAAATATTTATTACAAAATAAATTATGATTAAGACAAATATAATTTAAATAATATACTTTTAAGAACAAAAAATATAAACTTATAAAAAGAAGCAATACATCAAAAACATTATTATTTAGTAATTTATTTTACTTTGATTTTGAATAAATTTAGGTTTTGCAAATATATTTTAAATAATATCTATCTTATTTATAATAGTTTATTATTTTATTTTAAGATCATTAATATAATATCTATCAATATAATTGTTTATATTGAATTTATATGATATATAATTATTAATATTATCAAAACTAAATATAGTATTCACATTTTAAAAAAAATTAAAAATTGTTATATATTCAAAGGTTATAACCTTAAAAAATGAGAAAAAATAACGAAAAAAAAATTTTTTGTTATATCATTGCTTAAATATAACTTATAAACTATTAAATACCTAAACACATAAATCTCTAAACTCTTAAACCCCGAAGCCCCTAAATACTTAAACCTTTAAACTCGTTAACCTTAAATATAATTTAAATAATTAATTGAAATATTAATTACAAAATAAATTACGAGTGATACAAATATAATTTAAATAAGTTATTTTTTATCAAAAAAAATATAATTTTATAAAATGAGGCAAATAATAAAAAACAAAAAGTATTATTTAGTAATAAATTTACTTTGATTGTTAATCTTTTTAGTTTTTGTAATTAAATTTTAATTTATTTCTATCATATTAATAATAGTTTATTAATTTATTTTTTGATAATTGATATAATATCTATCAATAAAATTGTTTATATTTAGTTTATATTATATATTGTTATAATAATTATTATTACTAAATATTGTATTCACATTTTTAAAATAATTTAAAATTATTATATTTTCAAAGTTTATAATCTTTGAAAATTTGAAAAAATATAAAAAATAATTTATTTGTTATTTCATTGTTTAAATAAAACCTATAAACCACTAAATACCTAAATACTTAAATGAATAACTTCTAAATCTCGAAAAACTTAAATAGTTAATTTTTTTAATCAGATATATCCTAAATAATAAAAAATAAATCTCATTTGTATTTTTTTCATTATAATTTTAAATATTCATTTTAATTATTTATTTGTTTATTTTTATATAAATATTAATGAGAATTAAATTATGAGTTAGACAATTATAATTTATATAAAATATTTTTCATCAAAAAAAATATAGATAAACCTATTAAAACAAAAAAAATTAAAAAAACAAAAAATTATTATATAATAATATAATTTGCTATGTTTCTGAATCATTATTGGTTTTGTAATTATATTTTAATTGATATCTATCTTATTAATAATAGATTATAAATTATTTTTGATCATTATTAGAATATTTATCAATAAAATTGTTTATATTAAATTTATATGATATTTAAATTTAATGATTATTATAACTATATATCGAATTCACTTTTGAAAAAAATTTTAAAATTATTATATTTTCAAAGTTTATAACCTTTTAAAATGTGAAAAAATAATAAAAAATATATATTTTTGATATTTCATTGTATAAATATAACCTATAAACCACTAAATATTTAAACACTTAATTCAATAACTCCTAAATCTCTAAAACCCTAAATAATAAATAATAATCGTTTTAAACTGGTAACCCTCAATAATAAATAATAAATTTCCATATTATTTTTTTCATTATAATTTTAAATATTCATTTTAATTATTTATTTGTTTATTTTTATATAAATATTAATTACAAAATAAATTATGAGTTACATAAATAAAATTTATATAAATTATTTTTCATCGAAAAATATAGATAAACTTATAAAAAGAATAAAAAATTTAAAAACTAAAATTTATTATATAGTAATATAGTTTGCTCTCCTTCTGAATCATTTTAGATATTATAATTATATGTTAATTGATATCTATCTTATTAATAATTGTTTATTAATTTATTTTTTGATCATTATTAGAATATCTATCAATGAAATTGTTTATATTGAATTTATATGATATATAAATATAATGATTATTATGACTAAATATTGAATTCACTTTTGAAAAAAATTTAAAAATTATTATATTTTCAAGGTTATAACCTTTGGAAATATGAAAAAATAATAAAAATAAATTTTATGTTATTTTATTTTTTTAATAAAACCTACAAACCACTACAAGCATACATAGTTATATCAGTAAACTCCTAAACCCCATAATGCCTAAATAAATAAATTATTAAACCGCTATATACTACTTAATAAATTTAATTTATATTTCAATTTATTTTTATTTTAAATATTCATTTTAATTATTTATTAGTTAATTTTTATAAAAATTTTTATTACAAAATAAATTATGAGTACGACACATATAATTTATATAATTTATTTTTAATCAAAAAATTTATATACGCTTATAAAAGAAGTAAATATTTAAAAATTAAAAATTATTATCCAGTAATATATTTTACTTTAATTTTGAATCAATTTGGTTTTTGTAAATATTTTTTAATTATTATCTAATATATTATTAATAGTTTATTAATATAATTTTTGATCTTTATTATAATATCTATCGATAACATTATTTATATTGAATTTATATCATATATAATTATTAATATTATAATAAGTAAATATTATTTTCAAATTTTAAAAAATTTTAAATATTAATTGATTTTTAATGGTTATAACCTTTGAAAATCAGAATAAATCTAAAATTTTTTTTTTATTTTTATTATATAAATAAAACCTATAAACCACTAAATGCCTAAAAACATAAATTGATAAACTCCTAAATGAAAGAAGTCCAAAATAATCAAACCATTAAACTGGTATACCACATATATTAAATCATAAATTTCATTTTAATTTGTATTCATTATAATTTTAAATAATCATTTTAATTATTTATTAGTTTATTTTTTATAGAAATATTTAGGATATACATGTTTAAAAAATTTATCTATATAGGGTTTTCGAAATCTAAAAGTTATTGATTTGAGTATTTAGGCATTAATAGTTTATAGGTTTTATTCAAATAATGAAATAACAAAAAATTTATTTTTGATATTTATTCAAATTTTCCAAGGTTATAACATTATAAAATATAATAATTTTAAAATTTTTTAAAAATGTGAATACAATATTTAGTAATAATAAATATTATAACTATATATAATATAAACTAAATATAAATAATTTTATTGATAAAAATTATATCAATTATCAAAAAATAAATTAATAAACTATTATTAATATGATAGATATAAATTAAAATATAATTAAAAATTCTAAAATGATTCAAAATCAAAGTAAAATTTATTACTAAATAATAATTTTTTTTTAGTTTTTGCATCATTTTATGAGCTTATATGTTTTTTTGATGTAAAATATATTATTTATATTATATTTGTATCACTCATAACTTATTTTGTAATTAATATTTCTATAAAATATTTAAATTATATTTAAGGTTTATGAGTTTAAAGGTTTAAGTATTTAGGGGCTTCGGGGTTTAGGAGTTTAGATATTTATGTATTTAGGCATTTAATCGTTTATAAGTTTTGTTTAAACAATGATATAACAAAAAATTTATTTTTGTTTTTTTCTCATTTTTGAAGTTTAAAAAATTTGAAAATATAACAATTTTTAAATTTTTTTTATATATGAATACTATAGTTAGTTATGATAATCTTAATAATTATATATCATGTAAATTCAATATAAACAATTATATTGAAATATATTATATTAATGATTAAAAAATAAATTAATAAACTATTATTAATAAGATAGATATTATTTTAAATATATTTGCAAAACATAAATTTATTCAAAAACAAAGTAAAATATATTACAAAATAATACTTTCTTTGATGTTTTGCTTCTTTTTATAATTTAATATTTTTTGTTATTAAAAGTAAATTATTTAAATTATATTTGTCTTCCTCATAATTAATTTTTAATTTATAATTCTATAAAAATAAACTAATTTATAATTAAAAAGAATATTTAAAATTATAAAAAATACAAATAAAAATGAGGTTTATTATTTTTTATTTAGGTTATATAGGTTTAATGGTTTATGTATTTAGGGGATTTTGGTGTTTATGACACATCTATTTCCCATCCAATTCCGATGCACCTATTGCTGTTCCAACAAGTTCGAGGCCACCTCATGCGATTACCGCCGTGTTCAGTCAGGTCCAGCCCTTGTCCATCGCACTTCTGGTTGCCTCCACCATGTTTCAGATGCCACCAGCCTTTCGGTTTGTTTTTATGATGAGAATTGAGTTTTTAATTATTATTAATATGTGTCTCAGTAAATTTTGTTGAGTATTGGTTGTGGTGTTGTTGTTGGGCCGAATGAGTGGGCGGAATGTGTTATAGTTAGTTTTGTAGAGCTTGCTTGTTTGAAATATTTATATGTATTTATGCTTAACATATCATATTAATTAATGGCAATGCAGATGGCACAATCCAATGGTAAATCCAATCATCATACTTTCACGAACCCAACTATTGTTACGGCAGGTTCTTCAATTCCAATTGTAAAAGAAAGTCAAGGTACCTTTGAACCTCAAGCTCATAAAAAGTATAAGTCTGCTGTTTGGGAAACTTATGAGATATTAGTTGATTAAGAGGGAAATGAAACTGGTAGGGCAGCTTGTATATGGTGTAGGAAAAATACTTGGCAAAAAGTGATCAAGGTACTTCGGGTTTATGTAAATACTTGAGAAAGACTTGTAGGAAATTTCCACTCAAAAAAGAATTAATAGAACCTGACAAAGGTAAAGACAAGTCACAATCTGTGTTGAGTTTCACTAAAGGTACTAGTTTAGAGGATAACAAATTAACTTGTTGGCAATTTGATCAACAACTAGTTAGGGAGGCTTTGGTAAAAATGATCATAAATGATGAATTGCCTTTTTGTTTTGGAATGAGTTTATGGAGTTTTGTGAAGTTAGTGTGCCTCAATTTAAAATTCCATCTAGACACTCTATACTGAGGGATTGTTTTTCTTTATTTATGAAGGAAAAGAAGAAATTATTTAATAACATATCATCTCATTGTTGTAGAGTTTCATTGACTACAGACACTTGGACTACCATTCAAAATTTGTCTTATATATGTTTGACTGTTCATTTCATTGATTCTCAATGGAATATGCATAAAAGGCTTTTGAACTTTTATGTAATTAAGTGTCA
This sequence comes from Sapria himalayana, assembly GCA_029783825.1. Taxonomy (NCBI): domain Eukaryota; kingdom Viridiplantae; phylum Streptophyta; class Magnoliopsida; order Malpighiales; family Rafflesiaceae; genus Sapria; species Sapria himalayana. The sequence goes on from JAREIK010003263.1 coordinate 124,654, forward strand.
TTCTGGAGCTAATATTTTTGCTCGTTTCATGAAAACTTTTTATGAGGTAAGTTATAAATTTTCTGGCTCATAATATTCTACCTCTAGTGTTTATTTTCCTGAGATTATTTGAATTTTGAAAAAAATTCAGCTTTTTGAAAATAGTAGAGATACCATGGTGTCTGAAATGGGGATGAAAATGAGGCATAAATTCAACAAATATTGGGGTTCTCTTTAGTCAACAAATATTATGATTTTTGTAGCAGTAGTGTGGATCCTAGATATAAGGTCAAATATCTTAAGGTTAAGTACACTTAGCATTATTGAGAGGTATTGGCTAAATATGTTATAAATGCTTTAAATGAGATGATGGATGATTATAAAGAAATTGATGATATGTCTACTTAATAATTATTTTTATTATTTTTTATTATTTTCCAAGATTATAACCTTTGAAAATATAATAATTTTTAATTTTTTTTTCAAAAGTAATTAAATATTTATTTATAATAATCATAATAATTATATATCATATAAATTCAATATAAACAATTTTATTGATAGATATTCTGAAAATTATCTAAAAATAAATTAAAAATCTATTATGAATAAGATTGATAATACTTTAAATATAATATCAAAACCTAAAATAATTCAAAAGTAAAGCAAAATATATTACTTTATAATAATTATTTGTTTTTAAACTTTTATTCTTTTTATAAGCTAATCTATTTTTTGATGAAAAATAATTTTTATAAATTATATTTTTAACTCATTATTTATTTTATAATTAATATATATATATAAATAAAAAAATAAAGAATCAAAATAAATTTTTTAAATTATAATGAAACAAATAAAAATGAGATTTATTAATTATTATTTACGGTATACCGGTTTAACGGATTATCTATATAGGGGTACCGGGATTTTGTAGTTTAGTGATTTAGTGATTTTCACATGTTCAAAGGTTATAATCTTTGAAAATATAATAATTTTAAAATTTTTTTCAAAAGTGAATAAAATATTTAGTTATAATAATTATTAAATTTATATATCATATAAATTAAATATAAATATATTTATTGATAAATATTCTAATAATGATCAAAAAATAAATTATAATCTATTATTAATTAGTTAGATATCAATTAAAATATAATTATAAAACCTAAAATGATTCAGAAACAAAGTAAAATATATTACTATATAATAATTTTTTGTTTTTAATTTTTTTCTTCTTTTAATATGTTTATATATATTTTTTTGTTGAAAAATAATTTATATAAATTATATTTTTCTAACTTATAATTTATTTTGTAAGTAATATTTATATAAAAATAAACAAATAAATAATTAAAATGAATAATTATAATTATAATTAAAAAAATAAAAATGAGATTTATTATTTATTATTTAGGATATACATGTTTAAAAAATTATCTATTTAGGGTTTTTGAAATCTAAAAGTTATTGATTTAAGTATTTAGGCATTAATAGTTTATAGGTTTTATTCAAACAATGAAATAACAAAAAATTTATTTTTGATATTTATTCAAATTTTCCAAGGTTATAACATTATAAAATATAATAATTTTAAAATTTTTAAAAATGCGAATACAATATTTAGTAATAATAAATATTATAACTATATATAATATAAACTAAATATAAATAATTTTATTGATAGAAATTATATCAATTATCAAAAAATAATTTAATAAACTATTATTAATATGATAGATATAAATTAAAATATAATTAAAAAACCTAAAATTATTCAAAATCAAAGTAAAATTTATTTCTAAATAATAATTTTTTTTTTAGTTTTTGCAACATTTTCTAAGCTTATATATTTTTTTGATGAAAAATATATTATTTAAATTATATTTGTAACTCATAATTTATTTTGTAATTAATATTTCTATAAATTATTTAAATTATATTTAAGGTTTACGAGTTTAAAGGTTTAGGTATTTAGGGGCTTCGGGGTTTAGGAGTTTAGAGATTTATGTATTTAGATTTTTAATGGTTTATAAGTTTTATTTAAACAATGATATAACAAAAAATTTATTTTTGTTATTTTTTCTTATTTTTGAAGGTTATAACATTTGAAAATATAATAATTTTTAAATTTTTTTTATATGTGAATACTATATATAGTTATGATAATCTTGATAATTATATATCATGTTAATTCAATATAAACAATTATATTGATAGATATTATATTAATGATCAAAAAATAAATTAATAAACTTTTATTAATAAGATAGATATTTTTTAAAATATATTTGCAAAACATAAATTTAATCAAAATCAAAGAAAAATATTATACTAAATAATAATTTTTTGGATGTATTGCTTCTTTTTATATGTTTATATTTTTTTTATTAAATATAAATTATTTAAATTATATTTGTCTTCCACATAATTTATTTTTAATTTATAGTTCTATAAAAATAAACTAATAAATAATTAAAATGAATATTTAAATTTATAATTAATACAAATAAAATTTAGATGTATTATTTATTATTCGGGATATACTAGTCTAATGGTTTAAGTATTTAGGTACTTTGGGATTTAGTTATTTAAGTGGTTAGGACTAAAGTTATTTATAGTTTTTATTTAAGAATGAAAAAATAAAAAATTAAATTTTTTTATTTTTTTTAATTTTTGAAGGTTATAACCTTTTAAAATATAATAATTTTTAATTTTTTTTAAAAGTTAATATAATATTTAGTTATAATATTGTTAATAATTATATATAATGTAAACTCAATATAAATAATTTTATTAATAGATATTATAATAATGATCAATAAAAAATTATTAAACTATTATTAATAAGAATGATATAAATTAAAATATAATTGCAAAAACTAAAATAATTTAAAATCAAAATAAAATATATTACAAAATAATACATTTTTGTTTTTAAAATTTTGCCTCTTTCTATAAGCATATATTTTTTTTTGATAAAAAAATAAATTATTTAAAATAGATATGTATCACTAATAATTTTTTTTGTAATTAAGTTTCTATAAAAATAAACTGATAAATAGTTAAAATAAAAATTTAATATTATACTTAATAAAAATTAAAATGAGATTTATCTTTTATTATTAATGTATACCAATTTAATAGTTTAAGTATTTAAAAATTTTGACGTTTAGAAGTTTAGTGATTTATGTTTTTAGGCATTTAGTGGTTTATAGGTTTTATTAAAACAATAAAATAACAAAAAAAATTGTAATTTTTTCTAATTTTCATAGGTTATATCCTTTGAAAAAATAATAAAATTTAAAATTTTTTGAAATGTGAATACAATATTTAGTTATAATAATTTTAATAATTATATATCATATAAATTCAATATAAACAATTTTATCGATAGATATTATAATAATGATCAAAAATTAAATTAATAAACTATTAATAATAAGATTGATATTAATTAAAAAAAATTTATAAAACCCAAATTGATTCAAAATTAAGGTAAAAAATATTACTGGATAATAATGTTTAATTTTTAAATTTTTACTTCTTTTATAAGCGTATATATATTTTTTATTAAAATAAATTATTTAAATTATATTTGGTGCACACATAATTTATTTTGTAATAAATATTTCTATAAAAATAAATTTATAAATAATTAAAATCAATATTTAAAATAATAATAATTGAAATAAAAATTAGATTTCTTATTTATTAAGTAGCATATAGCAGTTTAATCGTTATGTATTTAGGCATTACGAGATTTAGGAGTTTACTGATATAACTGTGTATGCATTTTAGTGGGTATAGGTTTTATTTAAAAAAAATAACAAATATTTATTTTTATTATTTTTTGATATTTTCAAAGGTTATCAACCTTTAAAAATAATATAATTTTAATTTTTTTAAACAGTGAGTTCAATTTTAGTTATAATAATTATTCTATTTATAGAGCATATAAATTCAATATAA
>JAREIK010003263.1:131607-202713 GCA_029783825.1 Sapria himalayana
AATATAATTATAAAACATAAAATGATTCATAAGCAAAGCAAAATATATTACTATATAATAATTTTTTGTTTTGAAATTTTTTTTTATTTTAAAAAGTTAATCTATATTTTTATGATTAAAAATAATTTATATAAATTATATTTGTCTCTCATAATTTATTTTTTAATTAATATTTATATAAAAATAAAAAATTAATAATAAAATGAATATTTAAAATTATAGAGAAAAAAAATGTGATTTCTTATTTATTATTTAGGGTATACCAGTTTAATTTAAGTTATTTCTGTCTAACTAATAATTTATTTTGTAATTAATATTGCTATAAAAATAAACTGATAAATAATTAAAATAAAAATTTAAAATTATACTAAATAAAAATTAAAATGAGATTTATGATTTATTTTTAATGTATACCAGTTTAATGGTTTAAGTATTTTGAGGTTTTGTCATTTAAGAGTTTAGTGATTTATCTTTTTAGGCATTAATTGATTTATAGGTTTTATTTAAACAATAAAATAACAAAAAAAAATTTGTAATTTTTTATCATTTTCAAATGTTATAATCTTTGAAAATTTAATAATATTTAAAAATTTTTGAAATTTGAATGCAATATTTAGATAATATAATTTTAATAATTCTATATCATATAAAATAAATATAAACAATTTTATTGATAGATATTATAATAATGATCAAAAATTAAATTAATAAACAATTTATAATAAGATAGATATTAATTAAAAAAATATTTACAAAACCCAAATTGATTCTAGATTAAAGTAAAATATATTAGTTGATAATAATTTTTAATAATACTTCTTTTATACTTCTTTCAAAAGTATTTTTTTTTGATTAAAAATAAATTATTTTAATTATATGTGTCGCACTCATAATTTATTTTGTAATAAAAATTTCTATAAAAATAAACTAATAAATAATTAAAATGAATATTTAAAATAATAATAAATTTAAATAAAAATTATATTTATTAATTATTAAGTAGTATATAGCGGTTTAATGGTTTATGTATTTAGGCATAACAGGGTTTAGGAGTTTACTGATATAACTGTGTATGCATTTAGTGGTTTATAGGATTTATTTAAAAAATAAAATAACAAAATATTTATTTTTATTATTTTTTAATATTTCCAAATGTTATAAACCTTTGTAAATATAATACTTTTTAAAATTTTTTCAAAAGTGAATTCAATATTTAGTTATAATAATCATTATATTTATATATCATATAAATTCAATATAAACAATTTTATTGATAAATATTATAATATTGATCAAAAATAAATTAATTAACAATTATTAATAAGATTGATATCTATTAAATTATAATTACTAAACCAAATATGATTCAAAAAGAGAGCAAAATATATTACTATATAATAAATTTTAGTTTTTAAACTTTTTATTCGTTTTATAAGTTTATCTATATTTTTCAATTAAAAATAATTTATATAAATTATATTTTTCTAACTCATATTTTTATTTTGTAATTAATATTTATATAAAAATAAAAAATTAATAATTAAAATGATTATTTAAAATTATAATGAAAAAAAATGAGATTTATTATTTATTATTTTCGGTATACCAGTTTAATTTAAGTTATATCTGTCTCACTAATAATTTATTTTGTAAATAATATTTCTATAAAAATAAACTTATAAATAATTAAAATAAAAATTTAAAATTATACTGAATAAATATTAAAATGAGATTTATGATTTATTATTAATGTATAGCAGTTTAATGGTTTAAGTATTTTGAGGTTTTGTCGTTTAGGAGTTTAACAATTTATGTTTTTAGGCATTTAGTCAATTATAGGTTTTATTTAAACAATAAAATAAGAAAAAAAAATTGTAATTTTGTCATTTTCAAATGTTATAACCTTTGAAAATGTAATAATATTTAAAATTTTTTGAAATTTGAATATGATATTTAGTTATAATAATTTTAATAATTCTATATCAAAATAAATATATATAAATAATTTTATTGATATATATTATAATAATGATCAATAATTAAATTAATAAACTATTTATAATAAGATAGATATTAATTAAAAAATATTTACAAAACCCAAATTGATTCAAAATTAAAGTAAAATATATTAGTCCATAATAATTTTAAATTTTTAATAATACTTCTTTTATACTTCTTTTAAAAGCGTGTATATATTTTTTGATTAAAAATAAATTATTTAAATTATATGTGTCGCACTCATAATTTATTTTGTAATAAAAATTTCTATAAAAATAAACTAATAAATAATTAAAATGAATATTTAAAATAATAATAAATTTAAATAAAAATTATATTTATTAATTATTAAGTAGTATATAGCGGTTTAATGGTTTATGTATTTAGGCATAACGGGGTTTAGAAGTTTACTGATATAACTGTGTATGCATTTAGTGGTTTATAGGATTTATTTAAAAAATAAAATAACAAAATATTTATTTTTATTATTTTTTCATATTTCCAAATGTTATAACCCTTTGTAAATATAATACATTTTAAAATTTTTTCAAAAGTGAATTCAATATTTAGTTATAATAATCATTATATTTATATATCATATAAATTCAAGATAAACAATTTTATTGATAAATATTTTAATATTGATCAAAAATAAATTAATTAACATTTATTAATAAGATAGATATCAATTAAATTATAATTACTAAACCAAATATGATTCAGAAGGAGAGCAAAATATATTACTCTATAATAAATTTTAGTTTTTAAATGTTTTATTCTTTTTATAAGTTTATCTATATTTTTCAATGAAAAATAATTTATATAAATTATATTTTTCTAACTCATAATTTAATTTGTAATTAATATTTATATAAAAATAAAAAATTAATAATTAATATGATTATTTAAAATAAATAATGAAAAAAAAATGAGATTTATTATTTATTATTTTGGGTATACTAGTTTAATTTAAGTTATATCTTTCTCACTAATAATTTATTTTGTAAATAATATTTCTATAAAAATAAACTGATAAATAATTAAAATAAAAATTTAAAATATACTGAATAAAAATTAAAATGAGATTTATGATTTATTATTAATGTATAGCAGTTTAAGTATTTTGAAGTTTTGTCGTTTATGAGTTTAGCAATTTATGTTTTTAGGCATTTAGTCATTTATAGGTTTTATTTAAACAATAAAATAGAAAAAAAAATTGTAATTTTTTCATTTTCAAATGTTATAACCTTTGAAATTTTAATAATATTTAAAATTTTTTGAAATTTGAATATGATATTTAGTTATAATAATTTTAATAATTCTATATCATATAAAATATATATAAATAATTTTATTGATATATATTATAATAATGATCAAAAATTAAATTAATAAACTATTTATAATAAGATAGATATTAATTAAAAAATATTTACAAAACCCAAATTGATTCAAAATTAAAGTAAAATATATTAGTTCATAATAATTTTAAATTTTTAATAATACTTCTTTTAAAAGCGTGTATATATTTTTTGATTAAAAATAAATTATTTAAATTATATGTGTCGCACTCATAATTTATTTTGTAATAAAAATTTCTATAAAAATAAACTAATAAATAATTAAAATGAATATTTAAAATAATAATAAATTTAAATAAAAATTATATTTATTAATTATTAAGTAGTATATAGCGGTTTAATGGTTTATGTATTTAGGCATAACGGGGTTTAGGAGTTTACTGATATAACTGTGTATGCATTTAGTGGTTTATAGGATTTATTTAAAAAATAAAATAACAAAATATTTATTTTTATTATTTTTTCATATTTCCAAATGTTATAAACCTTTGTAAATATAATACTTTTTAAATTTTTTTCAAAAGTGAATTCAATATTTAGTTATAATAATCATTATATTTATATATCATATAAATTCAATATAAATAATTTTATTGATAAATATTCTAATATTGATCAAAAATAAATTAATTAACAATTATTAATAAGATAGATATCAATTAAATTATAATTACTAAACCAAATATGATTCAGAAGGAGAGCAAAATATATTACTATATAATAAATTTTAGTTTTTAAATTTTTTATTCTTTTTATAAGTTTATCTATATTTTTCAATGAAAAATAATTTATATAAATTATATTTTTCTAACTCATAATTTATTTTGTAATTAATATTTATATAAAAATAAAAAATTAATAATTAAAATGATTATTTAAAATAATAATGAAAAAAAATGAGATTTATTATTTATTATTTTGGGTATACTGGTTTAATTTAAGTTATATCTTTCTCACTAATAATTTATTTTGTAAATAATATTTCTATAAAAATAAACTGATAAATAATTAAAATAAAAATTTAAAATTATACTGAATAAAAATTAAAATGAGATTTATGATTTATTATTAATGTATAGCAGTTTAATGGTTTAAGTATTTTGAAAGTTTTGTCGTTTATGAGTTTAGCAATTTATGTTTTTAGGCATTTAGTCATTTATAGGTTTTATTTAAACAATAAAATAAGAAAAAAAAATTGTAATTTTGTCATTTTCAAATGTTATAACCTTTGAAATTTTAATAATATTTAAAATTTTTTGAAATTTGAATATGATATTTAGTTATAATAATTTTAATGATTCTATATCATATAAAATAAATATAAACAATTTTATTGATATATATTATAATAATGATCAATAATTAAATTAATAAACTATTTATAATAAGATAGATATTAATTAAAAAATATTTACAAAACCCTAAATTGATTCAAAATTCAAGTAAAATATATTAGTCCATAATATTTTTTAATTTTTAATAATACTTCTTTTATACTTCTTTTAAAAGCGTATATATATTTTTTGATTAAAAATAAATTATTTAAATTATATGTGTCGCACTCATAATTTATTTTGTAATAAAAATTTCAATAAAAATAAACTAATAAATAATTAAAATGAATATTTAAAATAATAATAAATTAAAATAAAAATTATATTTATTAATTATTAAGTAGTATATAGTGGTTTAATGGTTTATGTATTTAGGCATAACGGGGTTTAGGAGTTTACTGATATAACTGTGTATGCATTTAGTGGTTTATAGGATTTATTTAAAAAATAAAATAACAAAATATTTATTTTTATTATTTTTTCATATTTCCAAATGTTATAAACATTTGTAAATATGATACTTTTTAAAATTTTATCAAAAGTGAATTCAATATTTAGTTATAATAATTTTTATATTTATATATCATATAATTTCCATATAAACAATTTTATTGATAAATATTCTAATAATGATCAAAAAATAAATTAATAATATATTATTAATAAGATAGATATCAATTAAAATATAATTACAAAACCTAAAATAATTCAGAAGAAAAGCAAAATATATTACTATATAATTATTTTTTGTTTTGAATTTTTTTTTCTTTTAAAAAGTTTATCAATAATTTTTTGATGAAAAATAATTTAAATAAATTATATTTGTCTAACTCAATTTATTTTGTAATTAATATTTCTATAAAATAAATTGTTAAATAATTAAAATAAAAATTTAAAATTATACTGAATAAAAATAAAAATGAGATTTATGATTTATTATTAATGTATAGCAGTTTAATTATTTAAGTATTTAGAGGTTTCGTCGTTAGGAGTTTAGCGATTTATGTTTTTAGGCTTTTAGTGGTTTATATGTTTTATTTAAAAAAATAAAAAAACAAAAAAAAATTTATATAATTTTTTACCATTTTCATAGGTTATAACATTTGAAAATATAATACTATTTAAAATTTTTTGAAATTTTAATACAATATTTTGTTATAATAATATTAATAATTATATATCATATAAATTTAATATAAATAATTGTATTGATAGATATTATAATAATGATCAAAAATTAAATTTATAAATTATTATTATTAAGATAGATATTAATTAAAAATTATTTACAAAACCCAAATTGATTCAAAATTAAAGTAACTTATATTACTTGATAATAATTTTTAATTTTTAAATTTATACTTCTTTTATAAGCATTTATTTTTATTAGATAAATAATATATTATTTAAATTATATTTGACCCACTCATAATTTATTTTGTAATAAATATTTTTAAATAAATACGCTAATACATAATTAAAATGCATATTTAAAAATATAATAAAAAACAATAAAAATTAGATTTATTAATTATTAAGTATTATTTACGGTTTAATAGTTTATGTATTTAGGCATTACGGGGTTTAGGAGTTTCCTAATTTAACTTTATATGCATTTTGTAGGGCAGCTCACAGGACTCGGAGATTCGTGACCCGACCTGAAGTCTTGTCCCGAAAGAATTGGGACTGAGAAAAATCTGTTGATTTGACTTTTTCCGTCTCGTTCTATCACGTATTTTTTCTTGGTATGGTTCCAGATCGTAAGCAATTTCCATCCCGAGAACCGTCCCATCCTAAAAAACCAAAACTAGAACCAGGAATATATATATATAACATGAAGATGCCAGCAATTCCGCTACTGCCCATTAAATTCCAATGCACCTTTTGCTGTTCCGACGAGTTCCAGGCCACTTCACGCCATTCCAGCCTTGTTCAGTTAGGTCCAACCCTTGTCCTTTCGCACTTTTGGTTGCCTCCACCATGTAACAGATGCCACCAGCCTTTTGGTTTGTTTTTCTGACGAGAATTGAGTGATTAATTATTATTATTATGTGTCTCAGTCAGTTTAGTTGAGTAGTGGTTGTGGTGTTGTGGTGGTGCTGAATGAGTGGGCTGATTGTGTTACAGTCAGTTTTGTAGAGCTTGCTTGTTTGAAATAATTATATGTATTTATGCATAACATATCATATTAATTAATGGAAATGCAGATGGCAAAATCTAGCGGTAAACAAAAAATATAATAAATTTAAGATGATCACATCTCAAATGATAAAAGTACTAGTAAATCCAATCATCATTTTTTCACGAACCCTTCTATTGTTACGGGAGGTTCTTGAATTCCAATTGTAAAAGAAAGTCAAGGTACATCTTAACCTTAAGCTCATAAAAAGTCTAAGTCTGTTGTTTGGGAAACTTATGATATATTAGTTGATTCAGAGGGAAATGAAACTAGTAGGGCAGCTTGTATATGGTGTAGGAAAGAATACTTGGCAAAAATTGATCTAGGTACTTTGGGTTTTTGGAAATACTTGAGAAAGACTTGTAGGAAATTTCCACACAAAAAAGAATTAATAGAATCTCACAAAAATAAAGACAAGTCACAATCTTTGTTGAGTTTCACTAAGGGTACTAGTTCAGAGCATAACAAATTAACTTGTTGGCAATTTGATCAACAACTAGTTAGTGAGGCTTTGGTGAAAATGATCATAAAAGATGAATTGCCTTTTTGTTTTGTTGAGAGGGATGAGTTTAAGGAGTTTTGTAAAGTTAGTGTTCCTCAATTTAAAATTCCATCTAGGCACTCTACACTAAGGGATTGTTTTTCTTTGTTTGTGAAGGAAAAGAAGAAATTATTTGATAGCATATCATCTCATTATTGTAGAGATTCATTGACTACAGACACTTGGACTAGCATTCAAAATTTGTATTATATATGTTTGACTGTTCATTTCATTGATTCTCAATGGAATATGCATAAAAGGCTTTTGAACTTTTGTGTAATTAAAAGTCATTCTGGAGTTAATATTAGCAATGCTATTGAGTTTTGCATGAATGAATGGGGTTTGAGAAAGTTGATGTTCATTACTGTTGACAATGCATCAAATAATGATGTTGTAGTTGAACAATTGAAAAAAAGGCTTGTGAAGAAAGTGTTGTACCTTTGAGAGGCGAGCATTTTCATATGAGAAGTTGTGCTCATAACCTAATCTTAATTGTCAGAGACATCATTGTGGTAGTTGAGGGTGCTATTCAAAAAATTAGAGGTATGGTGAAATATGTGAGGAGCAGTCCTAAAAGATTAGATATGTTTAAGTTATGTGTTGAAGAAGCAAACTTGACATAAAGATCTTCATTGCAATTAGATTGTCCTACAAGATGGAATTCAACTTATTTGATGCTAGAAATTGATATAAAATATCAAAAAGAATTTGATAATTGGAGTACAAAGACAAAAGGTTTTTGAAAGAGTTTGGTTCAAACATCCTAACTGAGAGAGACTGAACAAACGCCAAAATTTTCGCTCATTCTTGAAAACTTTTTATATAATAACTTGTAAATTTTTTGGCTCATAATATTCTACCTCTAGTGTTTATTTTCCTAAGATTATTCGAATTTTGAAAAAAATTGAGCTTTGTGAAAATAGTAGAGATACAATGGGGTCTGAAATGGGTATGAGAATGAGGCATAAATTCAACAAATATTGGGGTACTCTTCAGTCAACAAATATTATGGTTTTTATAGCAGTTGTGTTAGATCCTTGATATAAGCTCAAATATCTCAAGGTTAAGTACACTTAGCATTATAAAGAGGAATTGACTAAAAATTTGGTGAAAAAGTTTATAAATGCTTTAAATGAGGTGATGGAGGATTATAAAGATTTAACTAAAGATGATTCAAAAGAAGATGATTTCTCTTCTACTATGTTGAAGAAAAATGATGATTTCATTGATGGTAGTGATACTTATGGTGATGATTTTTTTGTTGAATTGGAGAAAGAACAAGAAGTTGCAGCTTTGGAAGAGTTGGATAGGTACTTGGAGGACAAACTTTAAAAAAATATAATTGATTTTGATATTCTAAACTGGTGGAAGGTAAATGATGTTAGGTGTCCTTCTTTGGCAAATGTAGCAAGAGATGTATTTGTTTTCCAAGCATCTACTGTGGCCTATGAATCTACATTTAGCAATGGGAAGAAAACTTTAGATAAATTTAGAAGTTATTTAACACCTATTACGGCTGAAGTTCTCTTATATCTACAAGATTGGTTGAGAAGCTCAACCAAACCTATTGAAATTGAAGAATTAGTTCAAGACCTTGATGATAATGAATCAGGTTAGTATACAAATCTTGTAAATTTTAATTTCACTTTTACTTATTTTATTCATTCAATTTAATAAAAATATGGTTCAATTACAATTTTCAGAGGGGTCTCAAGATCCAAATATTCTTCCAACTATAGTTGGCCAACTAAATTTGGAATGAGTGTATTAAATTTTATAAGGTAATATTTTGTTTTTTTTATTACTCTATCATCTTAGAAATTTATGTCTACATGATTAACATGTTTTCAACTTTGGTTGTCCTTCTACACTGGAGGAAAAAAATGGACGAGTTGTAGAAGAGATAATTAATTGGGTTTGGATTTTCGTTGTTGTACCAGGACGGACCTTTGAAATGATTGTTATCATGGTTATTATTAGTTGTATTTTTTTTGTTATATTAAGCTGCCTAATTTTAGCAATTACTTAAGTAGTAATTGATCCTACCAATGTTTGTGGTCATCTTTAGCTATTCCTTAATATTTTAAGTAATTGTTTAAAAAATAGTAGTATTGCTATTATGGTTAACTTTCACACGGATGAACAAAAAAAATAAAAAAAAATTCTATAATTTGTTATCATTTTCAGAGGTTATAACCTCTTAAAATATAATAATATTGACAATTTTTTGAAATGTGAATCTAATATTTAGTTATAATAATATTAATAATTATATATCATATAAATTCAATATAAACTATTTTATTGATAGACAATATAATAATGATCAAAAATTAAATTAATAAACTATTAATAAAAAGATAGATATTAATTAAAAAATATTTACAAAACCGAAATTGATTCAAAATTTAAGTAAAATATATTACTCGATAATAATTTTTAATTTTTAAATTTTTACTTCTTTTAGAATAGTATATTTTTTGTATTAAAAATAAATTAATTAAATTATATTTGTCGCACTCATACTTTATTTTGTAATAAATATTTAAATAAAAATAAACTAATAAATAATTAAAATGAATATTTAAAATTATAATAAATAGAAATAAAAATTAGATTTATTAATTATTAAGTAGTATATAGCAGTTTAATGGTTTATGTATTTAGGTATTACAGGGTTTAGGAGTTTACTGATTTAACTGTGTATGTATTTAGTGGTTTATAGGTTTTATTTAAGAAAAAAAATAAAAAAAAATTATTTCTATTATTATTTGATATTTTCAAAGGTGAATAAATATTTATTTATAATAATCATAATAATTATATATAATATAAATTCATTATAAACAATTTTATTGATAGATATTTTAGTAATTATCAAAAAATAAATTAAAAATCTATTATGAATAAGATTGATATTACTTAAAATATAATATCAAAACCTAAAATGATTCAAAAGCAAAGCAAAATATATTACTTAATAATAATTATTTGTTTTTAAATTTTTATTCTTTTTATAAGCTTATCTATTTTTTGATGAAAAATAATTTTTTTAAATTATATTTTTAACTCATAATTTATTTTAAAATTAATATATATATATAAATAAAAAACTAAACAATCAAAATGAATTTTTTAAATTAAAATGAAAAAAAATAAAAATGAGATTTATTAATTATTATTTAGGGGATACCTGTTTAAAAGATTATCTATATATGGGTATCGAGATTTTATAGTTTAGTGATTTAAGTGTTTAGGCATTTAGTGATTTATAGGTTTTATTTAAACAATTAAATAATAAAAAAATATATTTTTTTTTGTTTTTTCACATGTTCAAAGCTTATAATCTTTGAAAATATAATAATTTTAAATTTTTTTTTAAAAGTTAATACAATATTTAGTTATAATAATTATTAAATTTATATATCATATAAATTAAATATAAATATTTTTATAGATAAATATTCTAATAATGATCAAAAAATAAATTAATAATCTATTATTAATAAGTTAGATATCTATTAAAATATAATTACAAAACCTAAAATGATTCAGAAATAAAGTAAAATATATTACTATATAATAATTTTTTGTTTTTAATTTTTTTCTTCTTTTAATAAGTTTTTCTATATTTTTTTGTTGAAAAATAATTTATATAACTTATATTTTTCTAACTTATAATTTATTTTGTATTTAATATTTATATAAAAATAAACAAATAAATAATTAAAATGAATATTTAAAATTATAATGAAAAAAATAAAAATGAGATTTATTATTTATTATTTAGGATATACCTGTTTAAAAAATTTATCTATTTAGGGTTTTCGAGATTTAGAAGTTATTCATTTAAGTATTTAGGCATTTAATGGTTTATAACTTTAATTTAAACAATGAAATTACAAAAAAATTATTTTTGATATTTTTTCATATTTTCAAATGTCAAAACATTTGAAAATATAATAATTTTAAAATTTTTTATAAATGTGAATACAATATTTAGTAATAATAATTATTATAACTATATATAAAATAAAATAAATATAAACACTTTTATTGATACATATTATATTAATTATCAAAAAATAAATTAATAAACAATTATTAGTATGATAGATATAAATTAAAATACAATTAAAAAACCTAAAATGATTCAAAATCAAAGTAAAATTTATTTCTAAATAATAATTTTTTTTAGTTTTTGCATCATTTTATAAGCTTATATATTTTTTTGATGAAAAATATATTATTTAAATTATATTTTTCACTCATAATATATTTTGTAATTAATATTTCTATAAATTATTTAAATTATATTTAATGTTTACAAGTTTAAAGGTTTAGGTATTTAGGGACTTCGGGGTTTAGGAGTTTAGAGATTTATGTATTTAGGGATTTAATGGTTTATAAGTTTTATTTAAACAATGATATAACATAAAATTTATTTTAGTTATTTTTTCTCATTTTTGAAGGTTATAACCTTTGAAAATATAATAATTTTTAAATTTTTTTTATATGTGAATACTATATTTAGTTATGATAATCTTAATAATTATATATCATGTTAATTCAATATAATTAATTATATTGATAGATATTATATTAATGATCAAAAAATAAATTAATAAATTATTATTAATATGATAGATATTTTTTAAAATATATTTGCAAAAAATAAATTTATTCAAAATCAAAGTAAAATATAATACTAAATAAAATTTTTTTTGATGTTTTTCTTCTTTTTATAAGTTTATATTTTTTTTATTAAAAGTAAATTATTTGAATTATATTTGTCTTCCACATAATTTATTTTTAATTTATAATTCTATAAAAATAAACTAATAAATAATTAAAATGAATATTTAAAATTATAATGAATACAAATAAAATTGAGATTTATTATTTATTATTCAGGATATACTAGTTTAATGGTTTAAGTATTTAGATGTTTTGGGGTTTAGTGATTTAAGTGTTTAGGACTTTAGTGATTTATAGTGTTTATTTAAAGAAGGAAAGAATAAAAAATTAAATTTTTTGATTTTTTTAATTTTTGAAGGTTATAACCTTAGAAAATAAAATAATTTTTAATTTTTTTTAAATTTTAATATAATATTTAGTTATAATATTCTTAATAAGTATATATAATGTAAACTCAATAAAAAAATTTTATTAATAGATATTACAAAATAAATTTATAAGAATATATTATAAAATAAATGTTAATATAATATATCATTCTTATTATTAATAAGAATGATATAACTTAAAATATAATCGTAAAAAATAAATTGATTCAAAATCAAAATAAAATATATTACAAAATAATTATTTATTTTTAAAATTTTGCCTCTTTTTATAAGCATATATATATTTTTTTGATAAAAAATAAATTATTTAAATTAGATATGTGTCCCTAATAATTTATTTTGTAATTAATATTTCTATAAAAATAAACTAATAAATAATTAAAATAAAAATTTTAAATTATACTTAATAAAAATTAACATGAGATTTATGATTTATTATTAATGTATACCAATTTAATAGATTAAGTTTTTAAAAGTTTTCTCGTTTAGAAGTTTTGTGATTTATGTTTTTAGGCTTTTAGGGGCTTATAGGTTTTTTTAAAACTATAAAATAAAAGAAAAAAATTTGTAATTTTTTCTCATTTTCATTGGTTATAACCTTTGAAAATATAATAATATTTAAAATTTTTTAAAATGTGAATACAATATTTAGTTATAATAATTTTAATAATTATATATCATATAAAATCAATATAAACAATTTTATTGATATATATTATAATAATGATCAAAAATTAAATTAATAAACTATTAATAATAAGATTAGTATTAATTAAAAAATATTTACAAAACCCTAATTGATTCAAAATTAAAGTAAAAATATTACTGGATAATAATTTTTAATTTTTTAATTTTTACTTCTTTTATAAAACGTGTTTATTTTTTTGATTAAAAATAAATTATTTAAATTATATTTGTCGCACTCATAAAATTATTTTGTAATAAATATTTCTATAAAAATAAAGTTATAAATAATTAAAATTATTATTTAAAAATATAATAAATTGAAATAAAAATTAGATTTATTAATTATTAAGTAGAATATATCAGTTTAATGATTTAGTATTTAGGCATTAGGGTCCTTAGGAGTTTACTAATTTAACTATTTATGCATTTAGTGGTTTATAGGTTTTATTTAAAAATTACAATAACAAAATATTTATTTTTATTATTTTTTGATTTTTTCAAAGGTTATAACCTTTGAAAATATAATAATTTTAAAATTTTTTTCAAAAGTGAATTCAATATTTAGTTATAATAATCATTATATTTATATATCATATAAATTCAATATAAATAATTTTATTGATAAATATTATAATAATGATAAAAAAAATTAATAATCTATTATTAATAAGATAGAAATCAATTAAACTATAATAAAAAAAACGTAAAATGATTCAGAAGAAATCAAAATATATTATTATGTAATAATTTGTTGTTTTGAAATTGTATTTTCTATTAAAAAGTTTATCCATATTTTTTTGATGAAAATTAATTTGTATAAATTATATTTTTCTAACTCATAATTTATTTTTTAATTAATATTTATATAAAAATAAACAAATAAATAATTAATATGAATATTTACAATTATAATGAAAAAAAATAATATTAAGATTTATTATTTATTATTTAGGGTATATCAGTCTAATATTAAATAGATCTGTCTTACTAATAATTTATTTTGTAATTACTATTTCTAAAAAAAATAATTTGTTAAATAATTAAAATACAAATTTAAAATTAAACTGAATAAAAATTTAAATGAGATTTATGAATTATTATTAATGTATACCAGTTTAATGGTTTACGTATTTAGAGGTTTTGTCGTTTAGAAGATTAGCGATTTATGTTTTTAGGCATTTAGTGGTTTATAGATTTTATTTAAACAATGAAATAACAAAAAAATTATTTTTGATATTTTTATAAATTTTCAAATGTTATTACATTTGAAAATATAATAATTTTTAAATTTTTTCATATGTATATATAATATTAAGTTATAATAATCTTCATAATTATAATTCATTTAAATTCAATATAAAAAATTATATTGCTAGATATTATAACTATGATCAAAAAATAAATTAATAAACTATTATTAATAAAATAGTTATTATTTAAAAAGTATTTACAAAACCTAAATTTATTCAAAATCAAAGTAAAATATCTAAATAAATAATAATTTTTTTTAATATTTTGCTTTTTTTATAAGTTTATATTTTTGTTTTTAAAAATAAATTATTACAATTATATTTGTCTTGCTTATAATTTATTTTGTAATTTATAATTCTATAATAATAAACTAATATATAATTAAAATGAATATTTAAAATTATAATGAATACAAATAAAATTGAGATTTATTATTTAGTATTCAGGATATACCCATTTAATTGTTTAAGTATTTAGGTGTTTTGTGGTTCAGGAGTTTAGTGATTTAATTGTTTAGACCTTTAGTGATTTATAGTTTCTATTTAAAGAATGAAAAAACAAAAAATTTAATTTTTTTATTTTTTTTTAATTTTTGAAGGTTATAACATTTCAAAATATAATAATTTTTATTTTTTTTAAATATGAATATAATATTTAGTTATAATAATCTTAATAATTTTATATAATGTTAACTAAATATAAATAATTTTATTAATAAATATTATAATAATGATCAATAAATTAATTAATAAACTAGTATTAATAAGAATGATATAAATTAAAATATAATTGTAAAATCTAAAATGATTCAAAATCAAAATAAGATATATTAATAAAAAATAATTTTTTATTTAAAATATTTTGCCTCTTTTTATAAGCATATATATTTTTTTTGATGAAAAATAAAATATTTAAATTAAATCCGTCTCACTAATAATTTATTTTGTAATTAATATTTCTATAAAAATAAATTGATAATTAAATAAAATGAATATTTAAAATAATAATGAATACTAATAAAAATGAGAATTATAAGCTTCGGGATTAGGAGTTTAGTCATTTTAGTATTTAGTCATTTAGTGATTTATAGGTTTTATTTAAAAAATAAGATAAAAAAAGTATTTTTGTTATTTTTTCTCATTTTTGAAGGTTATAACCTTTGAAATATCAAAAAATAATAAAAATAAATTTTTTGAAATTTTATTTTTTAAATAAACCATATAAACCAAGAAATGCATATATAGGTAAATCAATAAACTTCTAAATACATAAATGATTAAACCTCTATATACTACTTAATAATTAATAAATCTAATTGTTATTTTATTTATTATAATTTTAAATATTCATTATAATTATTTATTAGTTTATTTTTATAGAAATATTTATTACATAATAAATTATGAGTGCAACAAATATAATTTAAATAATTTATTTTTAATCAAAAATGATATATACGCTTATAAAAGAAGTAAAATTTAAAAATTAAAAATTATTATCGAGCAATATATTTTACTTAAATTTTGAATCAATTTGAGTTTTGTAAATATTTTTTAATTAATATCTATCATTTTATTAATAGTTTATTAATTAATTTTTGATCATTATTATATTGTCTATCAATAAAATTGTTTATATTGAATTTATATGATATATAATTATTAATATTATTATAACTAAAATTGTATTCACATTTCAGAAAATCTTAAATTTTATTATATTTTCAGAGGTTATAACCTCTGAAAATCAAAAAATATTACAATTTTTTTTTGTTATTTTATTGTTTAAATAAAAAATATAAAATACTAAATGCCTAAAAACATAAATCTCTAAACTTCTAAATGTCAAAACCATTAAACTGGTATACATTAATAATAAATCATAAATCTAATTTTAATTTTTATTCAGTATAATTTTAAATTTTATTTTAATTATTTATCAGTTTATTCTTATAGAAATATTAATTACAAAATAAATTATTAGTTAGAAAGATCTAATTTAAATTAAACCGGTATACCCTTAATAATAAATAAGAAATCTAAGTTTTTTTAATTATAATTTTAAATAATCATTTTAATTATTTATTGGTTTATTTTTATATAAATATTAATAACAAAATAAATTAAGAGTTACCCAAAAATAATTTATATAAATTATTTTTCATCAAAAAAATATAGATAATCTTTTTAAAAGAAAAAAAAATTTCAAAACAAAAAATTATTATATAGTAATATATTTCGCTTTGCTTCTGAATCATTTTAGGTTTTGTAATTATATTTTAATTGATATCTAACTTATTAATAATAAATTATTAATTTATTTTTTGATCATTATTAGAATATTTATCAATAAAAATATTTATATTGAATTTATATGATATATAAATTTAATAATTATTATAACAAAAATTGTATTCACTTTTGAAAAAAGTTTTAAAATTTTTATATTTTCAATGATTATAACCTTTGAACATGTGAAAAAATAAAAAAAAATATTTTTTTTTGTTATTTCATTGTTTAAATAAAACCTATAAATCACTAAATGCCTCAACATTTAAATCACTAAACTACAAAATCCCGATACCCCTATATAGATAATTATTTAAACCGGTATATCCTAAATAATAATTAATAAATCTCATTTTTATTTGTTTTAATTATAATTTAAAAAATTCATTTTGATTGTTAAGTTTTTTATTTATATATATATATTAATTATAAAATAAATTATGAGTTAAATATATAATTTATAAAAATTATTTTTCATCAAAAAATAGATAAGCCGATAAAAAGAATAAAAATTTAAAAACAAATAATTTTTATTAAGAATGTATTTTGCTTTGCTTTTGAATCATTTTAGGTTTTAATTATATATTTTAAGTAATATCAATCTTATTAATAATAGATTTTTAATTTATTTTTTGATAATTATTAGAATATCTATTAATAAAATTGTTTATATTGAATTTATATGATATATAATTATTATGATTATTATAAATAAATATTGTATTCACTTTTGAAAAAAATGTAAAAATTATTATATTTTCATAGGTTTTAATCTTAAAAAATGAGAAAGAATACAAAAAATAATTTTTTTTGTTATTTCTTTTCTAAATAAAACCTATAGACCACTAAATGTTTACTTACTTAAATCAGTAGCTCATAAAACCCGAAACCCCTAAATACATAAACCTTATAACAGCTGTATACTACTTAATAAATAATAAATCTCATTTTTATTTCTATTTATTATAATTTTAAATATTCATTTTAATTATTTATATTTTAATTTTTAGAAAAATTAATTACAAAATAAATTTCGAGTGAGACAGATATTATTTAAATAATTTATTTTTAATCATAAGAAAATATAAGCTTATAAAAAGATAGAAAAATTCAAAAATTAAATATTATTTATTAGTAATATATTTTTATTTGATTTTGAATCATTTTGTGTTATGTAAATATATTTTAATATATATTTATTTTATTAATAATAGTTTATTAATTTAAATTTTGATCATTATTATAATATCTATCATTAAAATTATTTATATTGAATTTATATGATATATAATTAATAATATTAATATAATTATACATGGTATTCATATTTCAAAAGATTTTAAAAATTATTTTATTTTTAAAGGTAACCTTTGAAAATCTAAAAAAATCAAAAAAAAATAATTTATTTTTATTATATAAATAAAACCTATATACCACTAAATGCCTAAAAACATAAATTGCTAAACTCCTAAACGAAAAAATACCTAAATAATCGATCCATTAAACTGGTATACCATATATAATTGTTGGGCAATTGTGCTTCCAAAGTAGTGAGATTGAGATACAGAAACACGGAAACAACAGAAAACAAGTAAAATATATATCCCAAGTCAGCAACCATCCATGATAGAATCTAAAAATGAGAAATAAACACCGAAAATAACGTGGTTCACTAGTCGCTCAGTATGACAAGCAAAATCCAACAGAAAATGCTTATGCGTTACATATTAAAGCAACAGAAATGTCTTACAGTATGTAGCACACAGAATAGTCATGATAAATTGCACAGAGAGAAGAGAGATAGACGATGAATAGTTCCACGGGTCCAAAAATAGCCACCCGAAAATAAAATTATAAAATATTTTATAATAAAATTTCTCTCTGTTCATTTAACCAGAGTGGGTCGCATCATGAGACGGGTCAGGCCCTGCTCCAATTTTGCCCCACTGTCCAGTCAGCGAGACCTATGTTATTGTGCTACTGCTGCATTTTCGACCTCGTAATATTTCATTTCCTGGAATTACATGAAAATATTAAAAAAGAAAAAAATATTTGGTTATAAAAAAAGATTATCAAAAAATAAATTACATATACAGCAATAATAAATATTAAATCTCATTTTAATTTGTATTCATTATAATTTTAAATATTCATTTTAAATATTTATTAGTTTATTTTTTATAAAAATATTAATTTAAAAATAAATAATTAGTCAGACAGATATAATATTAATAATTTACTTTTAATAAAAAAAATATAATTTTATAAAAAGAATTAAAAATTTAAAAACAAAAAATTATTATTTAGTAATAAATTTTACTTTGATTTTGAATCATTTTAGGTTTTGTAATTATATTTTATTATATATCTATCATATTAATAATAGTTTATTAATTTATTTTTTGATAATTTATATCATATCTATCAATAAAATTATTTATAATTAGTTTATATTATATATAATTATAATGATTAATATTACTAAATATTTTATTCACATTTTAAAAAAATTTTAATATTATTATATTTTCAAATGTTATAACCTTTGTAAATGGGAAAAAATAACAAAAATAATTTTTTTTGTTATTTCATTATTTAAATAAATCTTATAAACCACTAAATGCCGAAATACTTAAATCAATAACTCCTCAATCTCGAAATCCCTAAATAGATAATCATTTTAAACCGGTATACCCTAAATAATAAATAATAAATCTCAATATTATTTTTTTCATTATAATTTAAAATATTCATTTTAATTATTTATTAGTTTTTTTATAGATATATTTATTACAAATTAAATTATGAGAGCGACATATATATTTTAATTAATTTATTTTTAATCAAAAAAAATATATGCTTATAAAAGAAGTATAAATTTAAAAATTAAAAATTATTATCCAGTAATATATTTTACTTTAATTTTGAATCAATTTGGGTTTTGTAAATATTTTTTAATTAATATCAATCTTTTTATTAATAGTTTATTAATTTAAATTTTGATCATTATTAAATTATCTATCAATAAAATTATTTATTGAATTTATATGATATATAATTATTAATATTATTATAACTAAGTATTGTATTCACATTTCAAAAAATTATAAATATTATTATATTTTCAAAGGTTATAACCTATGAAAATGAGAAAAAATTAAAGCAAATTTTTTAGATATTTTATTTTTTTAAATAAAACGTATAAACCACTAAAAGCCTAAAAACATAAATCGCTAAATGAAAAAACATCTAAATACTTAAACCATTAAACTAGTATACAGTAATAATAAATCATAAATCTCATTTAAAATTTTATATAGTATATTTTCAAATTTTTATTTTAATTATTTATCAGTTTATTTTTGTAGAAATATTAATTACAAAATAAATTATTAGTTAGACAGATGTAATTTAAATTAAAATAGTATCCCTAAATAATAAATAATAAATTTCATTTTTTTAGATATAATTTTAAATATTCATTTTAATTATTTATTTGTTTATTTATATATAAATATTAATTACATAATAAATTGAGCTAGACAAAAATTTTTTAAATAAATTATTTTTCATCAAAATAATAGATAAACTTTTAAAAAAAAAAATTTTTAAAAATAAAAAATTATTACATAGTAATATATTTTGCTTTGCTTCTGAATCATTTTAGGTTTTGTAATTATATTTTAATCGATATCTATCTTAATAATAATAAATTATTAATTTATTTTTTGATCATTATTAGAATATTTATCAATAAAATTGTTTATATTGAATTTACATGATATAAAATTATAAATATTATTATAACTAAATATTATATTTACATTAGAAAATAATTTAAAAATTATTATATTTTTAAAGGTTATCATCTTTGAAAATGAGATAATAACAAAAATAATTTTTTTTTATTTTATTGTTTATATAAAACCTATAAACTGCTAAATGCCTAAATGCTTAAATCACTAAACTCTTAAACCCCAAAACCCTTAAATACTTAAACATTTAAAAAATCTTTAAAGGTTTAAGTTTTATAAAAAATATATAAATATTTATCAATAAATAATAGTTTATTAATTTTTTATTTGATCATTATTATATTTATATTTATATTTAGTTTATTAATATTTATCAATAAAATTGTTTATTTTAATTTACATGATATATAATTATTAAGTTTATTATAACTAAATATTGTATTCATATTTGAAAAAATTTAAAAATTATTATATTTATAAAGGTTATAACCTTCAAAATTGAAAAAGAAATTTGAAAAATAATTTTTTTATTATTTCATTATTTAAATAAAACATATAAACTACTAAATGCCTAAACACTTAAATCACTAAACTCCTAAACTCTTAAATACTAAAACCATTAAACCAGTATACATTGAATAATTAATCATAAATCTCATTTTTATTTGTATTCATTATAATTTTAATATTCATTTTAATTATTTATTAGTTTCTTTTTATAAAAATATTAATTGCAAAATAAAATTATGAATGAGACAAATATAATTTAAATAATTTATCTTCATCAAAAATATTTATAAGCTTATAAAAAGAATCAAAGATTTAAAAATAAAAAATTATTATTTAGTAATACATTTTACTTTGATTTTGAAATGTTTTAGGTTTTGCAAATATATTTTAATTAATATATATCTTATTAATAATAGTTTATTAATCTATTTTATGATCAGTATTATAATATCCATCAATACAAATATTTATATTGAAATTACATGATATTTAATTTCTATGATTATTATAATTAATATTGTATTAATATTTGAAAAAAAATTAAAAATTATAATATTTTCAATGGTTATAACATTGAAAATGAGAAAAAATTATTAAGATAATTTTTTTTATTTAATTATTTAAATAAAACCTATAAACCACAAAATACCTAAATACTTAAATTACTAAACTCCTAAACCCTGATACTGCTGCACCACACACACATAGCGACGAACCACAGTACACACGTGCAAATATTCTTGTCCATTTTGGTGTAGCATTTAGATGAGCCAGCAAGTCCTGAAAGCAGCCATAAATATGGGCCACCAGCTTGTAGAGGCCTCCACTAGCAAGCCAGGATGATAACATTCAGACAATTGACGAGACCGAGCAAAGTGGTCGGGAGTAAACCCAAGAGTAGCTAGGAGTGGGTCCCACTAGCCATATCAGGCAGCATAGAGGGCCTCCCAACCATCGCCCAACATGAGTAGCGGGGAATCCATGATTAATTGGAGAGCCGGCAAAATCCGAAGCATCAAATAAGCAGGGCCAGTGAGCAATGGAGTCCAGACCTGCCACACGGGAGCGAAAGATTCAAACTTGTATTTTATGTTTGTAGTCTTATTTGTATTTTGGACTTTGTATGCACCATGTACTTGTAGAGATGGATCATGACATACTCACACACACAATCTTGTCTGTTCTCTATTTAGCATGCAATGAGAAACTGGACCCATGAGTATCTCTAAGTGGGGCCTACTATTGCATTTTGTAAATACACATTAGGCGATGCTAAACTCCCGGGAGCAGAAAACCCAACTTTATAGCATTTTTTAATTTTACTTGTATTCTAAATTGGTTGTACCAGTAGATAATTAGACTATGAGATGGACCTCATCACACATTCACACCGATGCATGCATATTTTTGATATTTTATCGGTGCATCATACAACCATTTCTTGGAGCTCGAAGAGGAAGCATTCTAACCGAAGAGATACTTTTTAAGGATCCTTGTAGCAAAAGAATGTGGAATTTAGAGGTGAGAATGAATTAATAAACTACCGTAGATATGGACTTGTGGATTTATGGGTATTTAGTTTTATATGTATTTCATTGCATAGCAATGACATAGGCAAATGCTTGATGCTGCATGTCAGACACATGCACAATCTTATATTTGCATAGTTTTAATATGGTGCATCATTCAGGTTCCTCCAAAGGCTTGGACAAATCCGAATGGAAAGGACGCAGTGCGCATAATGACTCAATGCCAACTCTGAAGTCCGGGAATGCCAGGTGATTTTAGTTGTATTCGTACGCTTGGAATTATTAGGCATTATGTTTTTTTATGAATTTTATGCATAGAATTATTAAGGTCCATAGGATTTGGTAGGCTTGCCTAAATTAGTCAGCTTTTTAGTCTTTTGTAAGTTTTGTGCCTAAATAATAAATATAGTGTGTATTTTCCAAATAAAAAACAAGAAAAAAACCATAAACCCTAAACTTTAAATCCTAAACCTTAAACCATAAACTATAACCCCAACCCATAAACCCTAAATCCTAAATCTCATGTTATGCACTTTTAATCAAATGACTAAGTGTTAAATTTAAATTGAAATTCACAACTTTTAGGAAAGTCACAGATTTATCTTTTTGTATATGTAACATAAAGTCATGACTCAAGTGATGAATTATGGATTCAGTCTCTTTCATGCTTTAGATTATTGTAGCATTAGCAATCATCATGATTCTATATTTTGTCACTAGAACACAAAATCATATCGATGAGAATATGTCATAACTTGTGTCTCTTTGTTGAACATATTGTTATGGCACTAAGAATGATAATGAATACATATTTAATCACTATAATACTGGGTCACAGTATTGGATATAACCATAGGTTGTGCATTTTATCTTTATATTGCAAAGTCATTGCACTAGGAATGATGGTAACTTTGGACATTCCTCAAGAGCAAAAGTCATGACCCTAGAAATAGTTAAAGCTCGAGTACTACTCTTTATAACTTTCTATAGCTAAAATTCTTGGGATTAGAAATATCACTATGGCTTTTTCCTTTGATCTGTGACCTCAAGTGTCAATAAGAAAGACTAATATTTTGAGCAATCATTAAAACCTTTTATACATTTGAATATTATTCATTGACACCTTTTTGGGTATTGTGAGCTTGTATACATAACTCATTTAATATAAAAAGAAAGAAATGATACTTTTCATATCCATGAAAATATAAAAAGGGGGCTTAGACATGCCAATAAAATAAATTTTTTGATTCTTGATTGAAAGAGAGACATACTTCTTGCCCTGCTCAAACTGCCCTGGGGCTAGTTTGTTCTAATAGTCTACAAAGTGGTTATTTTTTTAGAGGTGAACTATGATTTAACAAAAATTGCTTTGATTGTATGCATGAGAGATATTTTAGAAGAAATTACAATAATCAATAAAAATAGCATCCTCAACAATTAGCTATTTCAACACATAGGGGTACAACTTTGGTTTAGTATGTTAGCGTACATGAGTCAAATTACCTTTGATATCCCAGTGATTCAACATCAAATATGATGAGACATAATAGAGATAAAGTAAAAGCTCCTATTATTTTGGTTAGAGCTTTAGCAATCATTCTAGAGTTGAGAGGGGACCAAAATAAATTATTTTAATTATTCAGTATAATTTTAATTTTTATTTTAATTATTTATCAGTTTATTTTTATAGAAATATTAATTACAAAATAAATTATTAATGAGACGGATCTAATTTAAATTAAATTGGTGTATCCTAAATAATAGAGAATAAATCTCATTTTTTTTTCATTTTAATTTTAAATATTCAAATTTAATTATTTATTTGTTTATTTTTTTATAAATATTAATTAGAAAATAAATTATGAGTTACACAAATATAATTTATATAAATTATTTTTCATCAAAATAATATAGATAAACTTTTTAAAAGAAAAAAAAATTTTCAAAACAAAAAATTATTATATAGTAATATATTTTGCTTTACTTCTGAATCATTTTAGGTTTTGTAAATATATTTTAATTGATATCTATCTTATTAATAATAGATTATTAAGTTATTTATCCATCTTTATTAGTATATTTATCAATAAAAATGTTCATATTGAATTTATATGATATATAAATATAATGATTTTTATAACAAAATATTGTATTCACATTTGAAAAAAAATTTAAAATTATTATATTTTCAAAGGTTATAACCTTTGAAAATGTGAAAATAAAAAAAATATATTTTTTGTTATTTCATTTTTTAAATAAAAATTATAGATCACTAAATGCTTACTTACTTAAATCACTAAGCTCATAAATCCCGAAACACCTAAATACATAAACCTTTTAACAGCTATATACTACTTAATAAATAATAAATCTCATTTTTATTTCTATTTATTATAATTTTAAATATTCATTTTAATTATTTATAGTTTAACTTTTTAGAAAAATTAATTACAAAAAAAAATTCGAGTGAGACAAATATTATTTAAATAATTTATTTTAATAAAAAAAATATAAGCTTATAAAAAGAAGGAAAATTTTAAAAATTAAATATTCTTATTTAGTAATATATTTTGATTTGATTTTGAATCATTTTGTATTATTTATATATATTTTTATTTATATTAATATTATTAATAATATTTTATTAATTTAATTTTTGATTATTATTATAATATCTATCATTAAAATTATTTTTATTTAATTTATATGATACATAATTAGTAAGATTTATATAATTATACATGGTATTCACATTTCGAAAAATTTTATAAATTATTTTATTTTCAAAGGTTATAACCTTTGAAAATCAGAAAAAATCAAAAATAGAATTTTAAATTTTTATTATATAAATAAAACCTATAAACCACTAAATAATCAAACCATTAAACCGGCATACATTTATATAATAAATCATAGATCTCATTTTAAGTTGTATTCAATATAATTTTAAATATTCATTTTAATTATTTATTAGTTTATTTTTTATAGAAATATCAATCACAAAATAAATAATGAGTGAGACAAATATAATTTTAATAATTTATTTTTGATCAAAAAAAATAAGCTTATATAAAGAAGTAAAAATTTAAAAACAAAAAATTATTATTTAGTAATATATTTTACATTGATTTTGAATCATTATATATAGGTTTCGCAATTATATTTTTATTACGATCAATCTTATTAATAATAGTTTAGATATTTTTTATTTGATCATTTTTATAATATCGAACAATAAAATTATTTATATTGAATTTAAATGTCTTATAATTATTAAGTTATTATAAATAAATATTATATTTACATTTGAAAAAAAATTAAAAATTATTATATTTTCTAAGGTTATAACCTTCAAAAATGATAAAAAATCACAAAAATAATTTTTTATTATTTTATTATTTAAATAAAACTTATAAACCACTAAATTACTAAATATTTAAATCTCTAGACTCCTAAAGCCCAAACTCCCCTAAATACTTAAACAATTAAACCTATATAACATAAATAATAAATAATAAATAATAAATAATAAATCTCATTTTTATTTGTATTCATTATAATTTTAAATATTTTTTTTAAATATTCTTTAGTTTATTTTTATAGAAATAATAAATATAAAATAAATAATGAGTGACACATATATAATTTAAATATATTATTTTTTATGAAAAAAAATATAAGCTTATAAAAATAAACAAAATTTAACAAATTTAAAATTTTCTTTAATAATATAATTTACTTTGATTTTGAATTATTTTGGGTTCTACAAATATATTTTAATTAAAATCTATCTTATTAATAATAGTTTATTAATTTATTTTTTGATCATTATTATAATATATATTAATACATTTTTTATATTGAATCTACAACAAATATAATGATTAATATTATTATAATTAAGTATTGAATTCATATTTTAGAACTATTAAAAAATTATTATATTTTTAAAGGTTATAACCATTAAAAATCACAAAAATTCATAAAAATAAATTTTTTGTTATTCCATTGATTAAATAAAACCTATAAACAGGAAAATGTGTAAACATATAAATCAATAAACTTTTTAACACAAAAACCACAAAAAACTTAAACAATTAAATAGTTATACCCTAAATAATAAATCATAAATCTCATTTTTTTAGTATTCATTATAATTTAAAATATACATTTAATTATTTATTAGTTTAATTTTATAGAAATATAAATTTAAAAATAAATTATTAGAGAGACAAATATAATTTAAATAATTTATTTTTCATCAAAAAATATATAGGCTTATAAATGGATACAAAAATTTAAAAATTTAAAATTAATATTTAGAAAAATATTCACTTTGATTTTGAGTCATTTTAGGTTTTGCAAATATATTTTAAACAATATTTATCTTATTAATAATTGGTTATTACTTTTTTATGATCATTATTATAATAAATATCAATAAAATAGTTTATATTGAATTTATATTATATATAATTATTATGATTATTATAACTTCATATTGTATTCACTTTTCATAAAAAAATTTAAAAATTATTATATTTTCAAAGGTTATAACCTTGAAAAATTAAAAAAATTAACAAAAATAATTTTTTGTTATTTTATTTTTTATATAAAACCTATAAACCACTAAATGACTAAATACTAAAATGACTAAACTCCTAAACCCCGAAACCCAAAAATAGTTAAAACATTAAATTAGTATTGTCTAAATAATAAATCATAAATCTCAGTTTTATTAGTATTCATTATAATTTTAAATATTCATTTTAATTATTTATCAGTTTATTTTTATAAAAATATTAATTACAAAATAAATTATTAGTGCGACATATATAATTTAAATAATTTATTTTTTATCAAAAAAAATGCTTATAAAAAGAGGCACAATTACAAAAATAAAAAATTATTATTTTATAATATATCTTATTTTGATTCTGAATATTTTAGATTATACAATTATATTTTAATTTATATCATTCTTATGAATACAAATTTATTAATTTATTTATTGATCATTATTATAATATCTACGAATAAAATTATTTATATTGAATTTACATTATATAAAATTAAAATTATTATATTTTCAAAGGTTACAACCTTCAAAAATTAAAAAAAAATCAAAAAATTAAATTTTTTGTTTTTTCATTTTTTAAATAATAACTATAAATCACTAAATGTCTAAAGAATTAAATCACTAAACTCCTAAACCACAAAACACTTAAATACTTAAACCATTAAATAGGTATATCTTGAATAATAAATAATAAATCTCAATTGTATTTGTATTCATTTTAATTTTAAATATTCATTTTAATTATTTAGTAATTTATAATTATAGAATTATAAATTACAAAATTAATTATGAGTAAAACAAATATAATTTGAATAATTTATTTTTATAACAAAAATATAAACTTATAAAAAAAGCAAAACATTTAAAAAAATTATTATTTAGTAGTATATTTTACTTTGATTTGAATAAATTTAGATTTTGCAAATACTTTTTAAATATAAACTATTTTATTAATAATTGTTTATTAATTTATTTTTTGATCATAATTATAATATCTATCAATGTAATTATTTATATTTAATTTAAATGACTTATAATTATTAAGATTATTATAACTAATATTATTTTTAAATTTGAAAAAAATTTAAAAATTATTATATTTTCAAAGTTTATAACATTCAAAAATTCAAAAAATAATAAAAATAATTTTTTTGTTATATCATTGTTTAAATAAAACATATAAACCACTAAATACCTAAACACTTAAACCTCTAAACTCCTAAACACAAAAGCCCCTAAATACTTAAATCTTCAAACTCGTAAACCTTAAATTTAATTTAAATAATTTATTAAAATATCAATTACAAAATAAATTATGAGTGATAAAAATATAATTTAAATAATTTATTTTTCATCAAAAAAAAATATAAGCTTATAAAAAGAAGTAAAAACTAAAAATCAAAAATTTTTATTTAGTAATAAATTTTACTTGGATTTTGAATAATTTTAGCTTTTGCAATTATATTTTAATTTATATCCATCATAATAAAAATAACATATTAATTTATTTTTTGATAATTGATATCATATCTATCAATAAAATTGTTTATATTTAGTTTATATTATATATAATTATAATGATAATTATTACTAAATATTGTATTCACATTTTTAAAAAATTTTAAAATTATTATATTGTCAAAGTTTATAATATTTGAAAATGTGATAAAATATCATAAATAATTATCTTGTTATTTCATTGTTTAAACAAAACCAATAAACCACTAAATGCCTAAAAACATAAATCGCTAAAGTCCTAAACGACAAAACATTTAAATACTTAAAATATTAAACTGTTACACATTAATAATAATTCATAAATCTCATTTTAATTTTTATTCAATATAATTTTATATTTTTATATTAATTATTTATCAGTTTATTTTTATTGAAATATTAATTACAAAATAAATTTTTAGTGAGACAGATATAATTAAAATTAAATCGGTATACACTAAATAATAAAAAATAAATCTATTTTTTTTTCATTATAATTTTAAATATTCATTTTATTATTTATTTGGTTATTTTTATATAAATATTAATTAAAAATAAATAATGAGATAGACAAATATAATTTATATATATTATTTTTCATCAAAAAAAATATAAATAAACTTATTTAAAGAAAAAAAATTAAAAACAAAAAATTATTATATAGTAATATAATTTGTTGGCTTCAGAATCATTATAGGTTTTGTAATTATATTTTAATTGATATCTATCTAATTAATAATAGATTTTTAATTTATTTTTTGATCATTATTAGAATATTTATCAATAATATTGTTTATATTGAATTTATATGATATATAAATATAATGATTATTATAACTAAATATTGAATTCACTTTTGAAAAAAATTTAATAATTATTATATTTTCAAAGGTTATAACCTTTGAAATTATAAAAAAATAATAAAAATAAATATTTTGTTATTTTAATTTTTAAATAAAACCTATAAACCACTAAATGCATACACAGTTAAATCAGTAAACTCCTAAACCTCATAATGCCTAAATACATAAACCATTAAACTGCTATAGACTACTTAATAATTAAGAATTCTAATTTTTATTTCAATTTATTATAATTTTAAATATTCATTTTAATTATTTATTAGTTTATTTATATATAAATTTTTATTACAAAATAAATTGTGAGTACGACAAATATAATTTAAATAATTTATTTTTAATAAAAAAAATATATGCTTATAAAAGAAGTTAAAGTTTAAAAATTAAAAATTATTATCCAATAATATTTTTTACTTTAATTTTGAATCAATTTGGGTTTTGTAAATATTTTTTAATTAAAATCTATCTTATTATTAATAGTTTATTAATTTAATTTTTAATCATTATTATAATATTTATCAATAAAATTGTTTATATTAAATTTATATGATATATAAATATAATAATTATTATAACTAAATATTGAATTCGCTTTTAAAAAAAATTTAAAAATTATTATATTTTCAAAGGTTATAACCTTTGAAAATATCAAAAAATAATAAAAATAATTTTTTTTATATTTTATTTTTTAAATAAAACCTATAAACCACTAAATGCATACACAATTAAATTAGTATACTTTTAAACCCTAGAATACCTAAATACATAAACCATTAAACCTCTATATAGTACATAATAATTAATAAATCTAATTTTTATTTCTATTTATTATAATTTTAAGTATTCATTTAATTTTTATTAGTTTATTTTTATAGAAATATTTATTACAAAAAATATTATGAGTAAGACAAATATAATTTAAATAATATACTTTTAAGAACAAAAAATATAAACATATAAAAAGAAGCAATACATCAAAAACATTATTATTTTGTAATTTATTTTACTTTGATTTTGAATAAATTTAGGTTTTGCAAATATATTTTAAATAATATCTATCTTATTTATACTAGTTTATTAATTTATTTTTTGATCATTAAAATAATATCTATCAATATAATTGTTTATATTGAATTTATATGATATATAATTATTAATATTATAAAAACTAAATATAGTATTCACATTTAAAAAAAATTTAAAAATTGCTATATTTTTAGAGGTTATAACCTTAAAAAATTAAAAAAAAAATAACAAAAAATAAATTTTTTGTTATATCATTGTTTAAATAAAACTTATAAACCATTAAATACCTAAACACATAAATCTCTAAACTCTTAAACCCCGAAGCCCCTAAATACATAAACCTTTAAACTTGTACACCTTAAATATAATTTAAATAATTTATTGAAATATTATTTACAAAATAAATTATGAGTGATACAAATATAATATAAATAATTTATTTTTTATCAAAAAAATATATAATCTTATAAAATCAGGCAAAAACTTAAAAACAAAAATTATTATTTAGTAATAAATTTACTTTGATTTTTCATCATTTTAGTTTTTATAATTAAATTTTAATTTATATCTATCATATAATAATAGTTTATTAATTTATTTTTTGATAATTGATATAATATCTATAAATAAAATTATTTACATTTAGTTTATATTATATGTTGTTATAATAATTATTATTATTAAATACTGTATTTACATTTTTAAAAAATTTTAAAATTATTATATTTTCAATGGTTATAACCTTTGAAAATTTGAAAAAATATCTAAAATAATTTATTTGTTATTTCATTGTTTAAATAAAACCTATAAACCACTAAATCCCTAAATACTTAAATGAAAAACTTCTAAATCTCGAAACCCCTAAATAGATAATTTTTTTAATCAGATATATTCTAAATAATAAACAATAAATCTCATTTTTATTTTTTTAATTATAATTTTAAATATTCATTTTAATTATTTATTTTTTTTTAAATATTAATTACAAAATAAATTATGAGTTAGACAATTATAATTTATATAAATTATTTTTCATCAAAAAAAATATAGATAAACTTATTAAAACAAAAAAAAATTAAAAACAAAAAAATATTATAGAATAATATAATTTGCTATGCTTCTGAATCATTATTGGTTTTGTAAATATATTTTAATTGATATCTATCTTATTAATAATAGATTATAAATTTATTTTTTGATCATTATTAGAATATTTATCAATAAAATTGTTTATATTGAATTTATATGATATTTAAATATAATGATTATTATAACTAAATATTGAATTAACTTTTGAAAAAAAATTTAAAATTAATATATTTTCTAAGATTATAACCTTTGAATATGTGGAAAAATATCAAAATTTTTTTTTGATATTTCATTGTTTAAATAAAACCTATAAACCACTAAATGCATAAACACTTAATTCAATAACTCCTAAATCTTTAAAACCCTAAATAATAAATAATAATCCTTTTAAACTAGTAACCCTAAATAATAAATAAGAAATCTCAATATTATTTTTTTCATTATAATTTTAAATATTCATTTTAATTAATTATTTGTTTATTTTTATATAAATATTAATTAGAAAATAAATTATGAGTTAGACAAATATAATTTATATAAATTATTTTTCATCGAAAAATATAGATAAACTTATAAAAAGAATGCAAAATTTTAAAACTAAAATTTATTATATAGTAATATATTTTGCTATCCTTCTGAATCATTTTTGATTTTGTATTTATATTTTAATTGATATCTATCTTATTAATAATTGTTTATAAATTTATTCTTTGATCATTATTAGAATATTTATCAATAAAATTGTTTATATTGAATTTATATTATATATAAATAAAATGATTATTATAACTAAATATTGAATTCACTTTTGAAAAAAATTTAGAAATTATTATATTTTCAAGGTTATAACCTTTGGAAATATGAAAAAATAATAAAAATAAAATTTATGTTATTTTATTTTTT
Organism: Sapria himalayana; assembly: GCA_029783825.1. NCBI lineage: Eukaryota > Viridiplantae > Streptophyta > Magnoliopsida > Malpighiales > Rafflesiaceae > Sapria > Sapria himalayana. Next base: position 164,082 of record JAREIK010003263.1, read on the forward strand.
AAATAAAACCTGTAAACCACTAAATGCATACGCAGTTATATCAGTAAACTTTTAAACCCCATAATGCCTAAATATATAAACCATTAAACCGATATATACTAAATAATTAATAAATTCAATTTAGATTTCAATTTATTATTATTTTAAATATTCATTTTAATTATTTATTAGTTTATTTTTATAAAAATTTTTATTACAAAATAAATTATGAGTGCGACACTCATAATTTAAATAATTTATTTTTAATCAAAAAATATATATATGCTTTTAAAAGAAGTATAAAATAAGTATTATTAAAAATTAAAAATTATTATCAACTAATATATTTTACTTTAATTTTGAATCAATTTGGGTTTTGTAAATATTTTTTAATTAATATCTATCTTTTTATTAATAGTTTATTAATTTAATTTTTGATCATTTTTATATTGTCTATCAATAAAATTGTTTATATTGAATTTATATGATATATAATATTATTAATATTATTATAACTAATTATTATATTCATATTTCAAAAAATTGTAAATATTATTATATTTTCAAAGGTTATAACCTATGAAAATGATAACAAATTATAGAAACTTTTTTTGTTATTTTATTTTTTTATATAAAACCTATAAACCACTAAAAGCCTAAAAACATAAATCGCTAAACTTCTAACGACAAAACCTCTAATTACTTAAAACTATTAAACTGGCATACATTAATAATAAATCATTAATCTCATTTTAATTTTTATTCAGTATAATTTTAAATTTATATTTTAATTATTTATCAGTTTATTTTTATAGAAATATTAATTACAAAATAAATTATTATTGAGACGGATCTAATATAAATTAATTCTGTATCCCTAAATAATAAATAATAAATAATAAATAATAAATCACATTTTTTTGATTATAATTTTAAATATTCATTTTAATTATTTATTTGTTTATTTATATATAAATATTAATTAAAAAATAAATTATGAGTTAGACAAAGATAATTTATATAAATTATTTTTCATCAAAAAAATATAGATAAACATATTAAAAAAATTCAAAAACAAAAAATTATTATATATTAATATATTTTTCTTTGCTTCTGAATCATTTTAAGTTTTGTAATTATATTTTAATTAATATCTATTTTATGATTAATGGATTATTAATTTATTTTTTGATTATTATTAGAATATTTATCAATAAAAGTGTTTATATTGAATTTATATAATATATAAATATACTGATTAGTATAACTAAATATTATATTCATATTTGAAAAAAATTTAAAAATTATTATATTTTCAAAGGGTATAACCTTTGAAAATATCAAAAAATAATAAAAATAAATTTTTTGTTATTTTATTTTTTAAATAAGACCTATAAACCACTCGATGCTACGGGTGCTCATGGGACGAGACTGGATGTGGATTACAAATCTCCAGTCCCTTCCCACAGTTCGGAGATTTTTTTTTTGAAGATCCAGACCCATCCCATAGGTTGAAAATATCGAGACTGGACAGGACGGAACGAAGATCGGGGATTTTGGGTAGGTTAAAATGGTTCTGGGACAGAATGGAGTTCGGACATTTTTTTCAATTTATTTTCTTCAAACCGGCCAAGTTAGTTCATGTCGAAACCATTTGTTATGCCATTTATCATTCCTTAGTTATGAATCTTTGAAACTCAAATTGGGCCAATTTTGTTTCGTCAAATTGGCTGAATACCGCAAACGAGTTCCTTTACCTTGTAAAAAGATTTGATGTGCAGAAAAGGATTGTAATGTTAAATAGAACGGGACCGAGTTGTGTGCTTAATTTGGTTCTTTGTTTTTTCACAAGTTGGCTTTGTTCAGCCGAGTGAATGTTAACCATAATAGCAATACTATATTTTTTAAACAATTACTTAAAATATTAAGGAATAACTAAATATTACCACAAACATTGGTAGCATCAATTACTACTTAAGTAATTGCTAAAATTAGGCAGCTTAATATAACAAATAAAATACCACTAATAACAACCATGATAATAATCATTTCTACCCCAATTAATTATCTCTTCTACAACTCCTCTCTTTTCTTCCTCCACTATAGAAGGACAACCAAAGATGAAAACGTGTTAATCATGCAGACATAAATTTCTAAGATGAAAGAGTAATAAAAAAAACAAAATATTACCTTATAAAATTTAATACACCCATTCCAAATTTAGTTGGCCAACTATAGTTGGAAGAATATTTGGATCTTGTGACGCCTCTGAAAATTGTAATTTAACCATATTTTGATTAAATTGAATGAATAAAATAATTAAAAGTGAAATTAAAATTTACAAGATTTGTATACTAACCTGATTCATTATCATCAAGGACTTGAACTAATTCTTCAATTTCAATAGGTTTGTTTGAGCTTCTCAACCAATCTTGTAGACATATGAGAACTTCAGCTGTAAATTTTAATCAAAGCTGCAACTTCATGTTCTTTCTCCAATTCAACAAAAAAAATCATCAACATAAGTATCACTACCATCAAAGAAATCATCATTTTTCTTCAACACAGTAGAAGAGAAATCATCTTCTTTGTTTCATCTTCATATAAATCTTTATAATCATCCATCATCTCATTTAAAGCATTTATAACCTTTTTCACCAAATTTTTAGCCAATTCCTCTTTTAATGCTAAGTGTAATTAACCTTGAGATATTTGAGCTTATATCTAGGATCAAACACTACTGCTAAAAAAACATAATATTTGTTGATTGAAGAGAACCCCAATATTTGTTTAATTTATGCCTCAATTTCATACACACTTCAGACACCATTGTATCTCTACTATTTTCACAAAGCTCAATTTTTTTTCAAAATACGAATATCTCAGGAAAATAAACACGAGAGGTAGAATATTATGACCCAGAAAATTTACAAGTTACCTCATAAAAAGTATTCAAGAAACGAGCCAAAATTTTTGCATTTGTTCAGTCTCTCTTAGTTGGAACGTTTAAACCAAACTCATTCAAAAACCATTTGTCTTTGTCCTCCAACTTATCAAATTCTTTTTAATATTTTATATCAGTTTTTAGCATCAAATAAGTTGAATATTATCTTGTAGGACATTCTAATTACAATGAAGATCCATATGTCAAGTTTGCTTCTTCAACACATAACTTAAACATATCTAATCTTTTAGGAATGCTCCTCACATTTTTCACCACACCTATAATTCTTTTAATAGCACCCTCAACTACTGGAATGCCAGCTCTGACAATTAGGTTTAGGATATGAGCACAACATCTCATATGAAAATGCTCGCCTCTCATAGGTACAACACTTTTATTCACAAGCCTTTTTTTTCAATTGTTCAACTGCAACATCATTATTTGATGCATTGTCAACAGTAAAGAACATCAACTTTCTCAAACCCCATTCATTCATGCAAAACTCAGGAGCATTTTTAATATTAACTCCAAAATTACTTTTAATTACACAAAAGTTCAAAAGCCTTTTATGCATATTCCATTGAGAATCAATGAAATGAACAGTCAACCATATATAATACAAATTTTGAATGCTAGTCCAAGTGTCGGTAGTCAATGAAAATCTACAACAATGAGATGATATGCTATCAAATTATTTTTTTTCCTTCATGAACAAAGAAAAACAAGCCCTCAACACAGAGTGCATAGATGGAATTTTAAATTGAGGCACACTAACTTCACAAAACTCATTAAACTCATCCCTCTAAACAAAACTCAATTTAAACTCATTAAATTGAGGCAATTCATCTTTTATGATCATTTTGACCAAAGCCTCCCAAAATAGTTCTTGATTAATTTTCCAACAAGTTAATTTGTTATCCGTTGAACTAGTACCGTTAGTGAAACTCAACAAAGATTGTGACCTGTCTTTACCTTTGTGAGCTTCTATTAATTCTTTTTTGTTTGGAAATTTCCTACAAGTCTTTCTCAAGTATTTCCATAAACCTAAAGTATCTTGATCACTTTTTGCCAAGTATTCTTTCCTACACCATATACAAGATGCCCTACTAGTTTCATTTCGCTCTGAATCAACTAATATCTCAGAAGTTTCCCAAGCAGTAGAGTTATACTTTTTATGAGCTTGAGGTTCAGATGTACCTTGACTTTCTTTTACAATTGGAATTGAAGAACCTACCATAATAATATGAGGGTTCGTGAAAGGATGATGATTGGATTTACCAGTACTTTTATCATTTGAGATGTGATCATCTTCAATTTATTATATTTTTAGTTTACCACTGGATTGTGCCATCTACATTGCCATTAATTAATATGATATGGTAAGCATAAATACATATAAATATTTCAAACAAGCAAGCTCTACAAAACTGACTATAACACATTCAGCCAACTCATTTGGCCCAACCACAACACCACAACTAATACTCAACAAAACTGACTGAGACCCATAATAATACTAATTAATCACTCAATTCTCGTTAGAAAAACAAACCAAAAGGCTGGTGGCATCTAAGATATGGTGGAGGCACCCATAAGTGCGACGGACAAGGGCTGGACCTAACTGAACATGGTTGGAACAGCGTGAGGCGGCCTGGAACTCATCGAAACTTCAATAGGTGCGTCGGGATTTTATGGGCAGTGGTGGAATTGGTTGCATCTTCTTGTTATATACATACATACATACATACATACATACATACATATATATATATATATATATATTCCTGGTTCTAGTATCTGTTTTTAAGGATGGGATGGTTCTGGATGGATATTGCTTAAGATCCAGAACCATCTCAAAAAAAAATACGTGAGAGAATTGGATGGGAAAAGTCAAAGTCAACAGATTTTCTCAGTCCTGATTCTTTAGGGACAAGACTTCGGGTCGGGTCGAGAATCTTCTAGTCCCGTGAGCAGCCCAACTAAATGCATTTAAAGTTAAATCAGTAAACTCTTAAACCCTGTAATGCCTAAATACATAAACCATTAAACTACTAAATATTACTTAATAATTTATAAATCTAATTTTTATTGCTATTTATTATATTTTTAAAAATTCATTTTAATTATTTATTAGTGTATTTATTTAAAAATATTTATTACAAAATAAATTATGAGTGGGACAAATAAAATTTAAATAATATATTATTTACATAATATAAATATACGTTTATAAAAGAAGTATAAATTTAAAAATTAAAAATTATTATCAAGTAATATAAGTTACTTTAATTTTTAATCAATTTGGGTTTTGTAAATATTTTTTAATGAATATCTATCATAATATTAATAGTTTATTAATTTAATTTTTGATCATTATTATAATATCTATCAAAAAAATTATTTATATTAAATTTATATCATATATAATTATTAATATTATTATAACAAAATATTGTATTAAAATTTCAAAAAAATTTAAATTTTATTATATTTTCAAATGTTATAACATATGAAAATGATAAAAAATTATAGGAATTTTTTTTTTGTTATTTTATTTTTTTAAATAAAACCTATAAACAACTAAAAGCCTAAAAACATAAATCGCTAAACTCCTAATGACAAAACCTCAAAATACTTAAATTATTAAACTGGTATACATTAATAATATATCATAAATCTCATTTTAATTTTTATTCAGTATAATTTTAAATTTATATTTTAAATATTTATCCATTTATTTGATAGAAATATTAATTACAAAAGAAATTATTAGTGAGACAGATCTAATTTAAATTAATCTGGTTTTTCTAAATAATAAATTTCATTTTTTTTTCATTATAATTTTAAATATTCATTTTAATTATTTATTAGTATATTTTTATGGAAATTTTTATTACAAAAAAAATATTGATTGCTACACATATAATTTAAATAATTTATTTTTAATCAAAAAAAATATATACGCTTTTAAAAGAAGTATAAAAATAAGTATTATTAAAAATTGAAAACTATTATCAACTAATATATTTTACTTTAATTTTGAATCAATTTGGGTTTGGTAAATATTTTTTAATTAATATCTATCTTATTATAAATAGTTTATTAATTTAATTTTTTATCATTATTATAATATCTATCAATAAAATTATTTATATTTATTTTATATGATATAGAATTATTAAAATTATTTTAACTAAATATTATATTCAAATTTCAAAAAATTTTAAATATTATTAAATTTTCAAAGGTTATAACATTTGAAAATGACAAAAAATTACAATTTTTTTTTCTTATTTTATTGTTTAAATAAAACCTATAAATCACTAAATGCCTAAAAACATAAATTGCTAAACTCCTAAATGACAAAACCCCAAAATACTTAAACCATTAAACTGGTATAAATTAATAATAAATCATAAATCTCATTTTAATTTTTATTCAATATAATTTTAAATTTTTTATTTTAGTATTTTTCAGTTTATTTTAATAGAAATATTAATAACAAAATAAATTATTAGTGAGATAGATATAACTTAAATTAAACTGGTATACTGTAAATAATAAATAATAAATCTCATTTTTTTATCATTTTAATTTTAAATATTCATTTTAATTATTAATTTTTTTATTTTTATATAGATATTAATTAAAAAATAAATTATGAGTTAAACAAATATAATTTATGTAAATTATTTTTAATCTAAAAAATATAGATAAACTTAAAAAAAAAATTTTTTTAAACAAAAAATTATTATATAGTAATATATTTCCCTTTGCTTATGAATCATTTTATGTTTTGTAATTATATTTTAATTGATATCTATCTTATTAATAATAGATTTTTAATTTATTTTTTGATCATTATTAGAATATTTATCACTAAAATTGTTTATGTTGAATTTATATGATATATAAATATAATGATTATTATAACTAAATATTTAATTCACTTTTGAAAATAATTTAAAAATTATTATATTTTCAAAGGTTATACCCTTTGAAAATATCAAAAAATTATAAAAATATATGTTTTGTTATTTCATTTTATAAATAAAACCTATAAACCACTAAATGCATACACAATTAAATCAGTAAACACCTAAACCCCTTAATACCTAAATACATAAACCATTAAACTGCTATATAATACATAATAAATAATAAATAATATTTTTATTTGTATTTATTATAATTTTAAATATTCATTTTAATTATTTATTAGTTTATTCTTATAGAAATATTTATTACGAAATAAATATGAGTGCGACAAATATGATTTAAATAATTTATTTTTAATGAAATAATATATATATATATATGCTTATAAAATAAGTAAAAATTAAAAAATTAAAAAATATTATCCAGTAATATATTTTACTTTAATTTTGAATCAATTTGGGTTTTGTAAATATTTTTTAATTAATATCTATCTTATTATTAATAGTTTATTAATTTAATTTTTGATAAATATTATAATATCTATCAATAAAATTATTTATATTAAATTTATATCATATATAATTACTAATATTATTATACCTAAATATTGTATTCACATTTCAAAATTTTTAAATATTATTATATTTTCAAAGGTTATAACCTATTAAAAAGAAAAAAAATTACAAAATTTCTTTTTGTTATTTTATTGATTAAATTAAACCTATAAACCACTAAATGCAAAAAAACATAAATCGCTAAACACCTAAAAGACAAAACCTCTAAATACATAAACCATTAAACTAGTATACATTAATAATAAATCATAAATATCATTTTAAATTTTATTCAGTATAATTTTAAATTTTTATTTTAATTAATTTTCAGTTTATTTTTATAGAAATAATAAATACAAAATAAATTATTTGTATGACAGATCTAATTTACATTAGACAGGTATACCCTAAATAATAAATAATAAATCTCATTTTTTAATTATAATTTTAAATATTCATTTTAATTATTTATTTGTTTATTTTTATATAAATATTAATTACAAGATAATATATGAGTTACACAAATATAATTTATATAAATTATATTTCATCAAAAAATTATAGATAAACTTTTTAAAATAAAAAAAAATAAAAAATAAAAAATTATTGTATAGTAATATATTTTGCTTTGCTTCTGAATCATTTTAGGTTTGTAATTATATTTTAATTGATATCTGTCTTATTAAAAATAGATTATTAAGTTATTTTTTCATCATTATTATAATATTTATCAATAAAAATGTTTATATTGAATTTATTTTATATATAAATATAATAATTAGTATAACTAAATATTGTATTCACTTATGAAAAAAATTTTAAAATTATTATATTTTCGAATGTTATAACATTTGAAAATGTGAAAAAATAAAAAAAAATATTTTTTTTGTTATTCTATTGTTTAAATAAAACCTATACACCACTAAATGCCTACGCATTTAAATCACTAAACTAAAAAATCCTGATACCCCTATAAATATAATCCTTTAAATCGGTATACCCTAAATAATAATTAATAAATTTTATTTTTATTTGTTTTCATTATAATTTAAAAAATTCATTTTGTTTGTTAAGTTTTTTATTTTTATATATGTATTAATTATAAAATAAATTATAAGTTAAAAATATAATTTATAAAAATTATTTTTCATCAAAAAATTGATAAGCTTATAAAAAGAATAAAAATTTAAAAACAAATAATAATTATTTAGTAATATATTTTGCATTATTTTTGAAACATTTTAGGTTTTGATATTATATTTTAAGTAATATCAATCTTATTCATAATAGATTTTTAATCTATTTTTTTATAATTATTAGAATATTTATCAATAAAATTATTTATATTGAATTTATATGATATATAATTATTATGATTATTATAAATAAATATTGTATTCACTTTTGAATAAAATTTAAAAATTATTATATTTTCAAAGGTTATAATCTTAACAAATGAGACAAAATAATAAAAATAAATTTTTAGTTATTTTATTTTTTAGATAAAACCTATAGACCAATAAATGATTTCTTACTTAAATTAGTAAGCTCATAAACCCCGAAACCCCTAAATACATAAACATTTTAACATCTATATACTATTTAATAAATAATAAATCTCATTTTTATTTCTATTTATTATAATTTTAAATATTCATTTTAATTATTTATAGTTTAATTATTTATAAAAATTAAATATAAAATAAATTTCGAGTAAGACAAATATTATTTAAATAATTTATTTTTAATCAAAAAAAAAATAAGCTTATAAAAAGGACAAATTTAAAAATTAAATATAATTATTTATTAATATATTTTGATTTGATTTTGAATCATTTTGTGTTATGTAAATATATTTTAATTAATATTTATATTATTAATAATAGTTTATTAATTTAATTTTTGATTATTATTATAATATCTATCATTAAAATTGTTTATATTGAATTTATATGATATATAATTACTAAGATTAATATAATTAATCTTAGTATTCACTTTTCAATAAATTTTAAAAAATATTTTATTTTCAAAGGTTATAACCTTTGAAAATCAGAAAAAATCTAAAAAAAAATTTTTATTTTTAATATATATATAAAATCTATAAACCAATAAATACCTAAAAACATAAATTGATAAAGTCCTAAATGACAAAACTCCTAATTAATCAAACCATTAAACCGGTGTACCAAATATAATAAATCATAAATCTCATTTTAATTTGTATTCATTATAATTTTAAATATTCATTTTAATTATTTATTAGTTTATTTTTTATAGAAATATTAATTACATAATAAATAATGAGTGAGACAACTATAATTTTAATAATTTATTTTTAATCAAAAAAAATATAGCATATAAAAAGAAATAAAAATTTAAAAACAAAAAATTATTATTTAGTAATATATTTTACTTTGATTTTGAATCATTATATATACTTTTTGCAATTATATTTTAATTGTTATCAATCTTATTATGAATAGTTTATTAATTTATTATTTGATCAATTTTATAATATCTAACAATAAAATTACTTATATTGAATTTAAAAGTCTTATAATTATTAAGATTATTATAACTAAATATTATATTTATATTTGAAAAAATTTTAAAAATTATTATATTTCAAAGGTTATAACCTTCAAAAATGATAAAAAATCAAAAATATAATTTTTTAATTATTTTATTATTTAAATAAAACTTATAAACCACTAAATGCCTAAACATTTAAATATCTAGACTCCTAAACCCCAAAACACACTAAATACTTAAACCATTAAATCTATATAACCTAAATAATAAATAATAGATCTCATTTTTATTTGTATTCATTATAATTTTAAATATTCATTTTAAATATTTTTTAGTTTATTTTTATAGAAATATTAATTACAAATTAAATAATGTGTGAGACATATAAAATTTAAATAAATTATTTTTTATGAAAAAAAATATAAGCTTATAAAAATAAACAAAATTTCAAAAATTTAATATTTTATTTAGTAATATAATTTACTTTGATTTTAAATTATTTTGGGTTCAACAAATATCTTTTATTTAATATCCATCTTAATAATAATAGTTTATTAATTTATTTTTTGATCATCAAAATAATATATATTAATAAAATTTTTTATATTGAATTTACATCAAATATAATTATTAAGATTATTATAACTAAGTATTGTATTCATATTTTAGAACTATTAAAAAATTTTTATATTTTAAAAGGTTATAACATTTGAAAATCACGAAAATTCATAAAATAAATTTTTTGTTATTTCATTGATTAAATAAAACCTATAAACACCTAAATGTATAAACATATAAATCAATAAACTCATTAACCCCAAAACCACAAAAAACTTAAACCATTAAATAGGTATACCCTAAATAATAAATCATATATCTCTTTTTTATTATTATTCATTATAATTTTAAATATTCATTTTAATTATTTATCAATTTATTTTTATAGAAATATTAATTACAAAATAAATTATTAGTGAGACAGATATAATTTAAATAATTTATTTTACATCAAAAAATTATATGTGTTTATAAAATTTGGCAAAATTTTTTATATAAAAAATTATTATTTAGCAATATATCTTATTTTGATTTTGAATCATTTTAGAATCTACAATTATATTTTAATTTATATCATTCTTATTAATACTAGTTTATTAATTTATTTATTAATCAATATTATAAAATCTATTAATAAAATTATATATATTTTGTTATCATTATATATAATTATTAAGATTATCATAACTAAATATTGTATTCACATTTAAAAAAATTTAAAATTATTATATTATCAAAGTTACAACCTTTAAAAATTAAAAAAATTCAAAAAATTAAATTTTTTGATTTTTAATTCTTTAGATAATAACTATAAATCACTAATGGTCTAAACACTTAAATCACTAAACTCATAAACCCAAAAACACCTAAATACTTAAACCATTAAGCCGGTATATCCTGAATAATAAAAAATAAATCTCAATTTTATTTGTATTCATTATAATTTTAAATAATTATTTTAATTATTTATTAGTTTATTATTATAGAATTATAATTTACAAAATAAATTATGAGTAAGAGAAATTAATTTAAATAATGTATTTATAATAACAAAAATATAAAGTACTAAAAAAAGCAAAACATTAGAAAAATTATTATTAAGTAATATATTTTAATTTGATTTGAATAAATTTAGATTTTGCAAATATATTTTAAATAATATCTATCTTATTGATAATAGTTTATTAAAATTTTTTTGTTCATTATTATAATATCTAGCAATGTAATTATTTATATTGAATTTAAATGACTTATAATTATTAAGATTATTAAAACTAAATATTATATTTACATTTTAAAAAAATTTAAAAATTATTATATTTTCAAAGGTTATAACCTTCAAAAATTAAAAAAATAATAAAAATAATTTTTTTGCTATATCATTGTTTAAATAAAACATATAAACCACTAAATGCCTAAACACTTAAACCTCTAAACTCCTAAACCCCGAAGCCCCTAAATACTTAAACCTTTAAACTCGTAAACCTTAAATATAATTTAAATAATTTATATAAAATATTAATTACAAAATAAATTATGAGTGATACAAATATAATTTAAAGATAATTGATATAATAATATCTATCAATAAAATTGTTTATATTTAGTTGATATTATATATAGTTATAATAATTATTATTACTAAATATTGTATAAACATTTTTTAAAAATTTTGAAATTATTATATTTTCAAATGTTATAATCTTTAAAAATTCATAAAAATTATAATAATTTTTTCGAAAAGCGAATATACTATGAAATAATAATCATAATAATTATATATCATATAAATTCAATATAAACTATTATATTGATATATATTATAATAATGATCATATAAAAGTAATAAATAATTATTAATAAGATAAATATTGTTTAAAATATATTTTCAAAACCTAAAATGATTCAAAATCCTAGTGAAATATTTTACGAAATATTAAATTTAAATTTTTAAAGTTTTTGTATCCATTTATAAGCCTATATATTTTTTTGATGAAAAATAAAATATTTAAATTATAATTGTGACACTAATAATTTATTTTTTAATTTATATTTCGATAAAAATAAACTAATAAATATTTAAAATGTATATTTAAAATTGTAATGAATACTAAAAAAAATTAGATTTATGATTTATTATTTAGGGTATAACTATTTAATTATTTAAGTTTATTTTGGGGTTAATGAGTTTATTGAAATATATGTTTACGCATTTAGGTCTTAGAGGTTTTATTTAATCAAAGAAATAACAAAAAATTAATTTTTTATTAATTTTCGTGACTTTCAAATGTTACAACCTTTAAAAATATAATAATTTTTTAATAGTTATAAAATATGAATACAATACTTAGTTATAATAATTTTAAAAATTATATTTTTTGTAAATTCACTATAAAAAAATTAATTAATATATATTATTATAATGATCAAAAAATAAAATAATTAAATATTATTAATAAGATAGATATTAATTAAAATATATTTGCAGAAACCAAAATAATTCAAAATCAAAGTATATTATATTAGTAAATAAAATTTTAAATATTTGAACTTTTGTTTATTTTATAAGCTTATTTTTTTCATAAAAAATAATTTATTTAAATTATATATATCTCACTCATTATTTGATTTGTAATTAATATTTCTATAAAAATAAACTAAAAAATAATTAAAATGAATATTTAAAATTATAATGAATATAAATAAAAATGAGATTTATTATTTATTATTTAGGTTATATAGGTTTAATGGTTTAAGTATTTAGAGGGTTTTGGGGTTAAGGAGTCTAGAGATTTAAATGTTTAGGCTTTTAGTGGTTTATAAGTTTTATTTAAATAATAAAATAATCTTAATAATTATAAGACATTTAAATTGAATATAAGTAATTTTATTGTTATATATTATAAAATGGATCAAATAATAAATTAATAAACTTTTATTACTAAGATTGATAGCAATTAAAATATAATTGCAAAACCTATATATAATGATTCAAAATCAAAGTAAAATATATTACTAATTAATACTTTTTTTGTTTTTAAATTTTTACTTCTTTTTATAAGCTTATATTTATTTTTGATTAAAAATAAATTATTAAAATTATAATTGTCTACCTCATTTATTTTGTAATTAATATTTCAATAAAAAATAAACTAATAAATAATTAAAATGAATATTTAAAATTATAATGAATACAAATTAAAATTAGATTTATGATTTATTATATGTGGTACACCTGTTTAATGGTTTGATTATTTAGGAGTTTTGTCGTTCAAGAGTTTATCAATTTATGTTTTTAATCATTTAGTGGTTTATATGTTTTATTTATATAATAAAAATAAAAAATTTTTTTTTTTAGATTTTTTCTTATGTTCAAATGTTATAACCATTAAAAATAAATTAATATTTACAATTTTTTGAAATGTAAATATAATATTTAGTTATAATAATATTAATAATTATATATGATATAAATTCAATATAAATAATTTTATTGATAGATATTATAATAATGATAAAAAATTAAATTAATAAACTATTAATAATAAGATAGATATTAATTAAAAAATATTTAAAAAACCCAAATTGATTCAAAATTAAAGTAAAATATATTACTGGATGATAATTTTAATTTTTAAATTTTTACTTCTTTTATAAGCGTATATATATTTTTTGATTAAAAATAAATTATTTAAATTATATGTGTCGCACTCATAATTTATTTTGTTATAAAAATTTCTATAAAAATAAACTAATAAATAATTAAAATGAATATTTAAAATAATAATAAATTGAAATATAAATTCAATTTATTAAGTAGTATATAGTAGTTTAATGGTTTATGTATTTAGGCATTACGTGGTTTAGGAGTTTACTGATATAACTGTGTATGCATTTAGTGGTTTATTGGTTTTATTTAATAAATCAAAAAACATACAATTTATTTTTATTATTTTTTAATATTTCCAAAGGTTATAACCTTGAAAATATAATAATTTTAATTTTTTTCAAAAGTGAATTCAATATTTAGTTATAATAATCATATATTTATATATCATATAAATTCAATATAAATAATTTTTTTGATAAATATTCTAATAATGATCAAAAAATAAATTAATAAACAATTATTAATAAGATATATATCAATTAAAATATAATTACAAACAAATAATTATTCAGAAGCATAGCAAATTATATTATTATATAATAATTTTTTGCTTTTAATTTTTTTTTCTTTCAATAAGTTTATCTATATTTTTTTATGAAAAATAATTTATATAAATTATATTTGTCTAACTCATAATTTATTTTGTATTTAATATTTATATAAAAATAAACAAATAAATAATTAAAATGAATATTTAAAATTATAATGAAAAAAATAAAAATGAGATTTATTGTTTATTATTTAAGATATATCTGATTAAAAAAATTGTCTATTTAGGGTTTTCGAGATTTAGAAGTTATTCATTTAAGTATTTAGGCATTTAGTGGTTTATAGGTTTTATTTAAACGATGAAAATGACAAATACATTATTTTTCATATTTTTTCAAATTTTCAAAGGTTATAACCTTTGAAAATATTATAATTTTAAAATTTATTTAAAAATGTGAATACAATATTAACTAATAATAATTATTATAACAATATATAATATAAACTAAATATAAACAATTTTATTGATAGATATTATATCAATTATCAAAAAATAAATTAATAAACTATTATTAATATGATAGATATAAATTAAAATTTAATTACAAAAACTGAAATGATTCAAATTCAAAGTAAATTTATTACTAAATAATACTTTTTGTTTTTTAGTTTTTTCCTTATTTGATAAGATTATATATTTTTTGATAAAAAATAAATTATTTAAATTATATTTGTATCACTCATAATTTATTTTGTAATTAATATTTCCATAAATTATTTAAATTATATTTAAGGTGTACGAGTTTAAAGGTTTAAGTTTTTAGGTTCTTTGGGGTTTAAAAGGTTAGAGATTTATGTGTTTAGGTATTTAATGGTTTATAAGTTTTATTTAAATAATAATATAACAAAAAATTTATTTTTTGTTATTTTTTCTCATTTTTTAAGGTTATAACCTTTGAAAATATAACAATTTTTAAATTTTTTTTAAATGTGAATAGTATATTTAGTTTTGATAATATTAATAATTATATATCATATAAATTCAATATAAACAATTATATTGATAGATATTATATTAATGATCATAAAATAAAATAATAAACTATTATAAATAAGATAGATATTATTTAAAATATATTTGCAATACCTAAATTTATTCAAAATCTAAGTAAAATAAATTACTAAATAATAATATTTTTGATGTATTGCTTTTTTTTATAAGTAAATATTTTTTCTTCTTAAAAGTGTATTATTTAAATTATATTTATCTTACTCATAATTTATTTTGTAATAAATATTTCTATAAAAATAAACAAATAAATAATTAAATGAATATTTAAAATTATAATAAATAGAAATAAAAATTAGATTTATTAATTATTATGTACTATATAGTGGTTTAATGGTTTATGTATTAGGTATTACGGGGTTTAGGAGTATACTAATTTAATTGTGCATGCATTTAGTGGTTTATAGGTTTTATTTAAAAAATAAAATAACAAAAAATTTATTTTTATTATTTTTTGATATTTTCAAAGGTTATAACCTTTGAAAATATAATAATTTTTAAATTTTTTTAAAAGCGAATTAAATATTTAGTTATAATAATCATTATATTTATATATCATATAAATTCAATATAAATAATTTTAGTGATTAATATTCTAATAATTATCAAAAAATAAATTAATAATCTATTATTAATAAGATAGATATCAATTAAAATATAATTACAAAATATTAAATGATTCATAAGCAAACCATAATATATTACTATATAATATATTTTTGTTTTGTAATTTTTTTTTATTTTAAAAAGTTTATCTATATTTTTTTGATTAAAAATAATTTACATAAATTATAATTGTCTAACTCATAATTTATCTTTTAATTTATATTTATATAAAAATAAACTATTAAATAATTAAAATGAATATTTAAAATTATAATTAAAAAAATGAGATTTATTATTTATTAATTAGGGTATACCGGCCTAATTTAAATTCAATCTGTCTCACTAATAATTTATTTTGTAATTAATATTTCTATAAAAATAAACTGATATAAAATTAAAATAAAAATTTAAAATTATACTGAATAAAAATTAAAATCAGATTTATGATTTATTATTAATGTATACCAATTTATTAGTTTAAGTATTTAGAGGTTTTGTCGTATAGGTGTTTAGCGATTCATGTTTTTAGGCATTTAGTGGTTAATAGGTTTTATTTAAACAACAAAATAACAAAAAAAAAATTTGTAATTTTTTGTCATTTTCATAGGTTATAACATTTAAAAATATAATAATATTTAAAATTTTTGAAATGTGAATACAATATTTAGTTATAATAATATTAATAATTATATATCATATAAATTCAATATAAAAAATTTATTGATAGATATTATAATAATGATCAAAAATTAAATTAATAAACTATTAATGATAAGATAGATATTAATTAAAATATATTTACAAAACCCAAATTGATTCAAAATTAAAGTAAAAAATATTATTGGATAATAATTTTTAATTTTTAAATTGTAACTTCTTTTATAAGCGTATATATTTTTTTTATTAAAAATAAATTATTTAAATTATATTTGTCGCACTCACAATATATTTTGTAATAAAAATGTATATATAAATAAACTAATAAATAATTAAAATGAATATTTAAAATTATATTAAATTGAAATAAAAATTAGATTTCTTAATTATTAAGTAGTCTATGGCAGTTTAATGGTTTATGTATTTAGGCATTACGGGCTTTAGGAGTTTACTGATTTAACTGTGAATGCATTTAGTGGTTTATAAGTTTTATTTAAAAATTAAAATAACAAAATATTTATTTTTATTTTTTTTTTATATTTTCAAAGGTTATAACCTTTGAAAATTATTAATATTTATATAAAAATAAACAAATAAATAATTAAAATGAATATTTAAAATTATAATGAACAAAAAATAAGATTTATTCTTTATTATTTAGGGTAGACCGGTTTAATTTAAATTATATCTGTCTCACTAATAATTTATTTTGTAATTAATATTTTAATAAAAATAAATTGATAAATAATTAAAATAAGATTATAAAATTATTGAATAAAAATTAAAATGAGATTTATGAATTATTATTAATGTATACCATTTTAATATTTTAAGTATTTATATGTTTTGTCATTTAGGACTTTAGCGATTTATGTTTTTATGCATTTAGTGGTTTATTGGTTTTGTTTAAACAATGAAATAACAAAAAAATTATTTTTGATATTTTATCACATTTTCAAATATTATTACCTCTAACAATATAATAATTTTAAAATTTTTTAAAAATAAGAATACAATATTTAGTAATAATAATCATTATAATTATATATAATATAAACTAAATATAAACAATTTTATTGATAGGTATGATATCAATTATCAAAAAGTAAATTAATATGTTATTTTTATTATGATGGATGTAAATTAAAATATAATTGCAAAACCTAAAATTATTCAAAATCCAAGTAAAATTTATTACTAAATAAAAATTTTTGTTTTTAGTTTTTGCTTCTTTTTATAAGCATATATTTTTTTTTGATGAGAAATAAATTATTTAAATTATATTTGTCTCACTCATAATTTATTTTGTAATTAATATTTCAATAAATTAATTAAATTAAATTTAAGGTTTACGAGTTTGAAGGTTCAAGTATTTAGGGGCTTTTGTGTTTAGGAGTTTAGCTGTTTAAGTGTTTAGGCATTTAATGGTTTATAAGTTTTATTTAAACAATGAAATAACAAAAAAAATATTTTTATTATTTATTTAATTTTTGAATGTTATAACCTTTGAAAATATAATAATTTTTAAATTTTTTTCAAATGTAAATATATTATTTAGTTATAATAATCTTAATAATTATAAATCATTTAAATTCAATATAAATAATTACATTACTAGATATAATAATTATGATCAAAAAATAAATTAATAAACTATTATTAATAAAATAGTTATTATTTAAAAAGTATATGCAAAATCTAAATTTATTCAAATCAAAGTAGAATATACTACTAAATAATAATTTTTTTAATGATTTGCTTTTTTTATAAGTTTATATTTTTCTTATTAAAAATAAATTATTCAAATTATATTTCTCTTACTCATAATTTATTTAGTAATTTATAATTCTATAATAATAAACTACTAAATAATTAAAATGAATATATAAAATTATAATGAATACAAATAAAATTAATTATTTATTATTTATTATAATGAATACTATAATAATAAGTTTATTATTTATTATTCAGGATATACCAGTTTAATGGTTTAAGTATTTAGGTGTTTTGTGGTTTAGGAGTTTAGTGATTTAATTGTGTAGACCTTTAGTGATTTATAGTTTTTATTTAATGAATGAAAAATCAAAAAATTTAATTTTTTGATTTTTTTTAATTTTTGAAGGTTGTAACCATTGAAAATATAATAATTTTAATTTTATATAATGTAAAGTCAATATAAATAATTTTATTGATAGATATTATAATAATGATCAATAAATAAATTAATAAATCTGTATTTATAAGAATGATATAAATTAAAATATAATTGTATAATCTAAAATGATTCAAAATCAAAATAAGATATATAATTAAATAATAATTTTTTATTTTTAAAATTGTGCCTCTTTTTATAAGCATTTTTTTGATGAAAAATAAATTATTAAATTATATATGTCACAATAATAATTTATTTTGTAATTAATATTTTTATAAAAATAAAATGATAAATAATTAAAATGAATATTTAAAATTATAATGAATACTAATAAAACTGAGATTTATGATTCATTAATTGGACTATACAAATTTAATGTTTTAAGTATTTATGGGCTTTGGGGTTTAGGAGTTTAGTCATTTTAGAATTTAGTCATTTAGTGGTTTATAGGTTTTATATAAAAAATAAAATAACAAAAAATTTATTTTTGTTATTTTTTCTCATTTTTGAATGTTATAACATTTGAAAATATAATAATTTATAATTTTTTTTGAAAAGTGAATATAATATGAAGTTATAATAATCATAATAATTATATATCATATAAATTCAATATAAACTATTTTATTGATATATATTATAATAATGATCATAAAAAAGTAATAAATAATTATTAATAAGATAAATATTATTTAAATATATATTTTCAAAACCTAAAATGTTTTAAAATCAAAGTGAAATATTTTACGAAATATTATTTTAAATTTTTAAATTATTGTAAGCATTTATAAGCATATATATTTTTTGATGAAAAATAAAATATTTAAATTATATTTGTCTCACTAATAATTTATTTTTAAATTTATATTTCTATAAAATTAAACTAATAAATAATTAAAATGTATATTTAAAATTATAATGAATAATAAAAAAATGAGATTTATGATTTATTATTTAGGGTATAACTATTTAATTGTTTAAGTTTTTTGTGGTTTTGGGGTTAAGGAGTTTATTGATTTATATGTTTACACATTTTCTTGTTTATAGGTTGTATTTAATCAATGAAATAACAAAAAATTTATTTTTATGAATTTTCGTGATTTTCAATGGTTATAACCTTTAAAAATATAATAATTTTTTAATAGTTCTAAAATATGAATACAATACTTAGTTATAATAATCTTAATAATTATATTTGTTGTAGATTCAATATATATAAATGTATTAATATATATTATAATAATGATCAAATAATAAATTAATAAACTATTATTAATAAGATAGATATTAATTAAAATATATTTGCAGAACCCAAAATAATTCAAAATCAAAGTAAATTATGTTACTAAATAAAATTTTAAATTTTTGAAATTTTTGTTTATTTTTATAAGCTTATTTTTTTTCATAAAAAATAATTTATTTAAATTATATCTGTCTCACTCATTATTTATTTTGTAATTAATATTTCTATAAAAATAAACTAAAAAAATATTTAAAATGAATATTTAAAATTATAATGAATACATATAAAAATGAGATTTATTATTTATTATTTATTATTTAGGTTATATAGGTTTAATTGTTTAAGTATTTAGGGGGTTTTCGGGTTTAGGAGTCTATAGATTTAAAAGTTTAGTCATTTAGTGGTTTATAAGTTTTATTTAAATAATTAAAAAATAAAAAATTATTTTTGTAATTTTTTATCATTTTTGAAGGTTATAACCTTTGAAAATATAATAATTTTTAAATTTTTTTCAAATGTAAATATAATATTTAGTTATAATAACTTAATAATTATAAGATTTTTTAATTGAATATAAGTAATTTTATTGTTCGATATTATAAAAATGATCAAATAATAAATTAATAAACTATTCTTAATAAAATTGATCGCAATTAAAATATAATTACAAAACCTATATATAATGATTCAAAATCAAAGTAAAATATATTACTAAATAATAATTTTTTGTTTTTAAATTTTTACTTCTTTATATAAGCTTATTTTTTTTTGATTAAAAATAAATTATTAAAATTATATTTGTCTCGCTCATTATTTATTTTGTGATTGATATTTCTATAAAAAATAAACTAATAAATAATTAAAATGAATATTTAAAATTATAATGAATTCAAATTAAAATGAGATTTATGATTTATTATATATGGTATACTAGTTTAATGGTTTGATTATTTAGTTGTTTATAGGTTTTATTTATATAATAAAAATTTAAAATTCTATTTTTGATTTTTTCTGATTTCCAAAGGTTATAACCTTTGAAAATAAAATAATTTAAAATTTTTTGAAATGTGAATACCATGTATAATTATATTAATCTTACTAATTATATATCATATTAATTCAGTATAAATAATTTTAATGATAGATATTATAATAATGATTAAAAATTAAATTAATTAACTATTATTAATAATATTAATATTAATTAAAATATATTTATATAACGCAAAATGATACAAAATCAAATCAAAATATAATACTAAATAATAATATTTAATTTTTAAAATTGTCCTTCTTTTTATAAGCTTATATTTTTTTTTTAAATAAATTATTTAAATAATATTTGTCTCACTCGAAATTTATTTTGTACTTAATTTTTCTAAAAAATTAAACTATATATAATTAAAATGAATATTTAAAATTATAATAAATAGAAATAAAAATGAGATTTATTATTTATTAAGTAGTATATAGCTGTTAAAAGGTTTATGTATTTAGGGGTTTCGGGATTTATGAGCTTACTGATTTAAGTAAGTAAGCATTTAATGATCTATAGTTTTTATTTAAAAAATGAAATAAGAAAAAATTTTTTTTTTTTATATTTTCACATTTTCATAGTTTATAACCTTTGAAAATATAATAATTTTAATTTTTTTTAAAGTGAATACAATATTTAGTTATACTAATTATTATATTTATATATCATATAAATTCAATATAAACATTTTTATTGATAAATAATATATTAATGATGAAAAAATAACTTAATAATATATTATTAAAAAGATAGATATCAATTATAATATAATTACAAAACCTATAATGATTCAGAAGCAAAGCGAAATATATTACTATACAATAATTTTTTGTTTTGAAATTTTTTTTCTTTTAAAAAGTTTATCTATAATTTTTTGATGAAATATAATTTATATAAATTATATTTCTGTAACTCATAATTTATTTTGTAATTAATATTTATATAAAAATAAACAAATAAATAATTAAATTTGAATATTTAAAATTAAAATTAAAAAAAATGAGATTTATTCTTTATTATTTATGATATACCGGTTTAATTTAAATTAGATCTGTCTTACTAATAATTTATTTTGTAATTAATATTTCTATAAAAATAAACTGATAAATAATTAAAATTAAAATTAAAATTATACTAAATAATTAAAATAATTTATTTTGGTCCTCTCTCAACTCTAGAATGATTGCTAAAGCTCTAACCAAAATAATAGGAGCTTTTACTTTATGTCTATTATGTCTAATCATATTTGATGTAGAATCACTGGGCTATCAAAGGTAATTTGACTCATGTACGCTAATAGACTAAACCAAAGTTGTACCCCTATGTGTTGAAATACCTAATTGTTGAGGATGCTATTTATATTGATTATTGTAATTTCTTCTAAAATATCTCTCATGCACACACTCAAAGCAATTTTTTTAAAACATAGTTCACCTCTAAAAAAATAACCACCTTGTAGCTTAATAGAACAAACTAGCCCCAGGGCAGTTTGAGCAGGGCAAGATGTAAGGCTCTCTTTCAATCAAGAATAAAAAAAATTATTTTATTGGCATGTCTAAGCCCCCTTTTTATATTCTCATGGATATGAAAAGTATCATTTCTTTTTTTTTATATTAAATGAGTTATGTATACAAGCTCACAATACCCAAAAAGGTGTAAATGAATCATATTCAAATGTATAAAAGGTTTTAATCATTGCTCAAAATATTAGTCTTTCTTATTGACACTTGAGGTCACACATCAAAGGAAAAAGCCATAGTGATATTTCCAATCCCAAGAATTTTAGCTATATAAAGTTATAAAGAGTAGTACTCGAGCTTTAACTATTTCTAGGGTCATGACTTTTTCTCTTGAGGAATGTCCAAAGTTATAATCATTCCTAGTGCAATGACTTTGCAATATAAAGATAAAAATGCACAAGCTATGGTCATATCCAATACTGTGACCCAGTATTATAGTGATTAAATATGTATTCATGATCATTTTAGTGCCATAACAATATGTTCAAAAGAGAGACACAAGTTATGGTATTTTCTCATCGATATGATTTTATGTTCTAGAGACAGATATACAATCATGACCATTACTAATGCTATAATAATCTAAAGCAAGAAAGAGACTGAATCCATAACTCACCCCTTGAGTCATGACTTTGTGTTACATATACAAAAAGATAAATCTGTGACATTCCTAAAAGTTGTGAATTTCAATTTAAATTTAACACTTAGTCATTTGATTATAAAAGTGCAAAACATGAGATTTAGGATAGGGGTTATGGGTTGGGGTTATAGTTTATGGTTTAAGGATTAGGATTTAAAATTTAGGGTTTATGGTTTTTTTTTGTTTTTTTTGGAAAATATACACTATATTTATCATTTAGGCACACAACTTACAAGAGACTAAAAAGCTGACAAATTTAGGCCAACCCACCAAATCCTATGCACCTTAATCATTATATGCATAAAATACATAAAAAAACATAATTCCTAATAATTCCAAGTGTACGAATACAACTAAAATCACCTAGCATTCTCGGACTTCAGAGTTGGCATTGAGTCATAATGCGCACTATGTCCTTTACATTAGGATTTGTTGAAGCCTTTTGGAGGAACCTGCATGATGCACCATATTAAAACTATGCAAATATAAGATTGTGCATGTGCGTGACATGCAGCATCAAGCGTTTGCCTATGTCATTGCTATGCAATCGAATACATGTAAAACTGAATACCCATAAATCCACAAGTCCATATCTACGGCACTTTGTCAATTCATTCACACCTCTGAATTCCACATTCATTTGCTCCAATGATCCTCAAAAGAGTATCTCATGGGTTAGAATGCTTCCTCCTCAAGCTCCAAGTAGTGGTTGTATGTTGCACGGATAAAATATAAAAAAATATGCAAGCATCGGTGTGCATGTGTGATGAGGTCCATCTCATAGTCTAATTATCTAGGAATACAACCAAGCTAGAATACAAGTACAGAAAGTGCAGCATCGCCGAATGAGTATTTACTAAATGCATAGTGGGCCCCACTTAGAGATACTCATGGGTCTAGTTGTCCTAATTGCATGCTACATAGATAACACACAAGATTGTGTGTGTGAGTATGTCATGATCCAATCTCTACAAGTACATGGTGCATATAGAGTCCAAAATACAAATAAGACTACAAACATAAATTACAAGTTTCAATCGTTCGCTCCCGTGTGGCTGGTCTGGACTCCATTGCTTACTCGCCCTGCTTAGTGATGCTTCGGATTTTGTCGGTTCTCCAATTAATC
Source organism: Sapria himalayana (assembly GCA_029783825.1). Taxonomy (NCBI): domain Eukaryota; kingdom Viridiplantae; phylum Streptophyta; class Magnoliopsida; order Malpighiales; family Rafflesiaceae; genus Sapria; species Sapria himalayana. The sequence continues at coordinate 188,805 of JAREIK010003263.1, forward strand.
ATGGATTACCAGCTACTCCTATTGGGCGATGGTTGGGTGGCCCTCTATGCTGCCTGTTAGGGCTAGTGGGACCCACTCCTAGATAATCCTCGGTTTACTCCCGACCACTTTGCTCGGTCTCGTCGGTTTTCGGTTTGTTATCATCCCGGCTTGCTAGTGGAGGCCTCTACAAGCTGGTGGCCCATATTTATGGCTACTTCCAGGACTTGCTGACCCCTCTAAATGCTACAACAAAAATGGACAAGAATATGTGGACGTGTGTACTGTGGTTCGTCGCTATGTGTGTGTGGTGCAGCAGTATCAAGGTTTAGGAGTTTAGTAATTTAAGTATTTAGGTATTTTGTGGTTTATAGGTTTTATTTAAATAATTAAATAAAAAAAATTATCTTAATGATTTTTTCTCATTTTCAATGTTATAACCATTGAAAATATGATAATTTTTAATTTTTTTTCAAATGTTAATATAATATTTAATTATAATAATCATACAAATTAATTATCTTGTAAATTCAATATAAATAATTTTATTGATCGATATTATAATACTGATCATAAAATAGATTAATAAACTATTATTAATAAGATAGATATTAATTAAAATATATTTGCAAAACCTAAACCGATTCAAAATCGAAGTAAAATATATTACTAAATAATAATTTTTTATTTTTAAATTTTTTATTCTTTTTATAAGCTTATAAATTTTTTGATGAAGATAAAATTATTTAAATTATATTTGTCTCATTCATAATTTTATTTTGCAATTAATATTTCTATAAAAATAAACTAATAAATAATTAAAATGAATATTAAAATTATAATGAATACAAATAAAAATGAGATTTATGATTAATTATTTAGGGATTACTGGTTTAATGGTTTAAGTATTTAGGAGTTTAGGAGTTTAGTGATTTAAGTGTTTAGGCATTTAGTAGTTTATATGTTTTATTTAAATAATCAAATTACCAAAAAATTACTTTTCAAATTTTTATCAATTTTGAAGGTTATAACCTTTATAAATATAATAATTTTTAAATTTTTTCAAATGTGAATTCAATATTTAGTTATAATAAACAAAATAATTATATATCATGTGAATTAAAAATAAACAATTTTATTGATAGATATTAATAAACTAAATATAAATATAATAATCATAAAAAAATCAATTAATTAACTATTATTTATTTATAGATATTTATATATTATTTATAAATACTTAAACCTTTAAAGATGGTTTAAATGTTTAAGCATTTAAGGGTTTTGGGGTTTTAGGGTTTAGGAGTTAAATGATTTAAGCATTTAGACATTTAGTAGTTTATATGTTTTATATAAACAATAAAATAACAAAAAATTTATTTTTGTGATTTTATCTCATTTTCAAAGATGATAACCTTTAAAAATATAATAAATTTTAAATTATTTTGAAATGTAAATATAATATTTAGTTATAATAATCTTTATAATTATATATCATGTAAATTCAATATAAACAATTTTATTGATAAATATTCTAATAATGATCAAAAAATAAATTAATAATCTATTATTAATAAGATAGATATCAATTAAAATATATTTACATAACCTAAAATGATTCAGAAGCAAAGCAAAATATATTACTATATAATAATTTTTTATTTTGATATTTTTTTTCTTTAAAAAAGTTTATCTATAATTTTTTGATGAAAAAAAATTTATATAAATTAATTTTGTCTAGCTCAATTTATTTTGTAATTAATATTTATATGTAAATAATCAAATAAATAATTAAAATAAATATTTAAAATTATAATAAAAAAATGAGAGTTATTATTTATTATTTAGGGATACTATTTTAATTTAAATTAGATCTGCCGCTCTAATATTTTATTTTGTAATTAATATTTTTATAAAAATAAACTGATAAATAATTAAAATAAAAATTTAAAATTATTCTGAATAAAAATTAAAATGAGATTTATGAATTATTATTAATGTTTACCTATTTAATGGTTTAAGTATTTATAGGTTTTGTTGTTTATAAGTTTAGCGATTTATGTTTTTAGGCATTTAGTGGTTTATAGGTTTTATTTTTTCACATTTTCAAAGGTTATAACCTTTGAAAATATAATAATTTTAAATTTTTTTATAAATGTGAATATAATATTTAGTAATAATAATCAGTATAATTATATATAATATAAACTAAATATAAACAATTTTATTGATAGATATGATATCAATTATCAAAAAATAAATTAATATGCTATTATTAATATGATAGATATAAATTAAAATATAATTAAAAAACCTAAAATGATTCAAAAACAATGTAAAATTTATTACTAAATAATAATTTTTGTTTTTTAGTTTTTTCTTCTTCTTATAAGCTTATATAATTTTTTGATTAAAAGTAAATTATTTAAATTATATTTGTATCACGCATAATTTATTTTGTAATTAATATTTCAATATATTTTTTAAATTATATTTAAGGTTTACAAGTTTAAAGGTTTAAGTATTTAGGGGCTTCTGGGTTTAGGAGTTTAGAGATTTATGTGTTTAGGCATTCAATGGTTTATAAGTTTTTTTTAAACAATGATATAACAAAAAATTTATTTTTGTTATTTTTTATCATTTTTGAAGGTTATAACCTTTGAAAATATAACAATTTTTAAATTTTTTTTATATGTGAATACTATATTTAGTTATGATAATCTTAATAATTATATATAATGTAAATTCAAAAAAAACAATTATATTGATAGATATTATATTAATGATCAAAAAATAAATTAATAAACTATTATTATTAAGAAAGATTTTATTTAAAATATATCTGTAAAACGTAAATTTATTCAAAATCAAAATAAAATATATTACTTAATAATAATTTATTTGATGTTTTGCTTCTTTTTATAAGTTTATATTTTTTTTATTAAAAGTAAATTATTTAAATTATATTTGTATTCCTCATAATTTAATTTTAATTTATAATTCTATAAAAATAAACTAATAAATAATTAAAAAAAATATTTAAAATTATAATGAATACAAATAAAATAAAGATTTATTATTTATTATTTAGGATAAACTAGTTTAATGGTTTAAGTATTTAGGTATTTTGGGGTTTAATGATTTAAGTGTTTAGCCCTTTAGTGATTTATAGTTTTTATTTAAAGAAAAAAAAAATTAAAAATTTAATTTTTTGATTTTTTTTAATTTTTGAAAGTTATAACCTTTGAAAGTATAATAATTTTAAATTTTTTTAAAATGTAAATATAATATTTAGTTATAATAATCTTAATAATTATACATAATGTAAACTCAATATAAATAATTTTATTAATTGATATTATAATAATTATCAATAAAAAATTATAAACTATTATTAAAAGAATGATATAAATTAAAATATAATTGCAAAATCTAAAATGATTCAGAATAAAAGTAAAATATATTACAAAATAATAAATTTTTGTTTTTAAAATTTTGCCTCTTTTTATAAGGATATATATTTTTTTTGATGAAAAATAAATTATTTAAATTAGATCTGTCTCGCTAATAATTTATTTTGTAATTAATATTTCTATAAAAATAAACTGATAAATAATTCAAAAAAAAATTTAAAATTATACTTAATAAAAATTAAATTGAGATTTATGAATTTTTATTAATGTACACCTGTTTAATGATATAAGTATTTAGAGGTTTTGTCATTTAGGACTTTAGCAATTTATGTTTTTTGGCATTTAGTGGTTTATAGGTTTTATTTAATAATAAAATAACAAAAAAAAATTGTAATTTTTTCTCATTTTCCTTGGTCATAACATTTGAAAATATAATAATATTTAAAAATTTTTTAAATGTGAATATAATATTTAGTTATTTTAATATTAATAATTATTTATCTTATAAATTCAATATAAACAATTTTATTGATAGATAATATAATAATGATCAAAAATTAAATTAATAAACTTTTAATAATAAGATAGATATTAATTAAAAAATATTTAAAATACCCAAATTGATTCAAGATTAAACTATAATATATTAATGTATAATAATTTTTAATTTTTAAATTTTTACTTCTTTTATAAGCGTAAATATTTTTTTTGATTAAAAATAAATTATTTAAATTATATTTGTCGCACTCATAATTTATTTTGTAATAAATATTTTATAAAAATAAACTAATAAATATTTAAAATCAATATTTAAAATTATGATAAATAAAATAAAAATTAGATTTATTAATTATTAAGTAGTATATAGCGGTTTAATCGTTTATGTATTTAGAAGTTTACTAATTTACCTATATATGCATTTCGTGGTTTATATGTTTTATTTAAAAAATAAAATAACAAAAAATTTATTTTTGTTATTTTTTGATATTTTCAAAGGTTATAACCTTTGAAAATACAATAAATTTTAAAATATTTTCTAAAGTGAATTCAATCTTTAGTTATAATAATCAATTAATTTATATATCATATAAATTCGATATAACCCATTTTATTGATAAATATACTAATAATGTTCAATAAATAAATTAATAATCTATTATTAATAAGATAGATATCAATTAAAATATAATTACAAAACCTAAATTGATTCAGAAGCAAAGCAAAATATATTACTATATAATAATTTTTTGTTTTGAATTTTTTTTTCTTTTAAAAAGTTTATTTATATTTTTTTTGATGAAACATAATTTATATAAATTATTCTTGTCTAACTCATATTTTATTCAGTAATTAATATATTTATAAAAATGAACAAATAAATAATTAAAATGAATATTTAAAATTATAATGAAAAAAAATGAGATTTATTATTTATTATTTAGGGATACCAGTTTAATTTAAATTAGATATATCTCACTAATAATTTATTTTGTAATTAATTTTCTATAAAAATAAAGTGATAAATATTTAAAATAGAAATTTAAAATTATACTAGATAAAATTTAAAATGAAATTTATGATTTATTATTACTTTATACTAGTTTAATGGATTAAGTATTTAGAGGTTTTTTCATTTAGGATTTTAGCAATTTATGTTTTTAGGCTTTTAGTGGTTTATAAGTTTTATTTAAAAAAATAAAATATCAAAAAAAATTTATATTTTTTTCTCATTTTCGGAGGTTATAACATCTAAAAATATAATAATATTTAAATTTTTTTGAAATGTGAATACAATACTTAGTTATAATAATATTAATAATTATATATCATACAAATTCAATATAAATAATTTTATTGATATATATTATAATAATGATCAGAATTAAATTTATAAACTATTGATATTAATATAGATATTAATTAAAAAATAATTACAAAACCCAAATTGATTCAAAATTATAGTAAAATATATTTCTGGATAACAATTTTTAATTTTTAAATTTTTACTTCTTTATAAGCATATATATTTTTTAAATTATATTTGTATCACTCATAATTTATTTTGTAATAAATATTTTTATAAAAATAAACTAATAAATACTTAAAATGAATATTTAAAATTATAATAAATAGAATTAAAAATTAGATTTATTAATTATTAAGTAGTATATAGAAATTTAATGGTTTCTCTATTTTGGCATTACGGGGTTTAGGAGTTTTCAGATTTAACTATGCATGCATTTAGTGGTTTATAGGTGTTATTTAAAAAAATATATATCAAATTTTTTTTATATTTTTTGATATATTCAAAGGTTATAACCTTTGAAAATATAATAATTTTTAATTTTTTTCAAATGTGAATACTATATTTAGTTATAATAATCATTATATATATATAACATATAAATTCAATATAAATATTTTTATTGATAAATATTCTAATAATGATCAAAGAATACATTAATAATCTATTATTAATAAGATAGATATCAATTAAATATAATTACAAAAACTAAAATGATTCAGAATCAAAGCAAAATAAATTACTATATAATAATTTTTTGTTTTGAATTTTTTTTATTTTAAAAAGTTTATATATATTTTTTTGAAGAAAAAAAATTATATAAATTATATTTGTCTTACTCAATTTATTCTGTAATTAATAATTATATAAAAATAAATGAATAAATAATTAAAATGAATATTTTAAATTATAATGAAAAAAATAATATTGAAATTTATTATTTATTATTTAGGGCATGCCGGTTTAAAATGAATATATATTTATGGTTTTTGAGATTTAAGAGTTATTTATTTAAGTATTTAGGCATTTAGTGGTTTATAGGATTTATTTAAACAAGGAAATAACAAAAAAATTATTTTTGTTATTTTTTCACATTTTCAAATGTTATAACCTTTGAAAATATAATAATGTTAAAATTTTTTTAAAATGTGAATAAAATATATAGTAATAATAATCATTATAATTATATATAATATAAACTAATTATAAATAATTTTATTGATGGATATGATATCAATTATCAAAAAATAAATTAATAATCTTTTATTAATATGATAGATATAAATTAAAATATAATTACAAAACCTAAAATGATTTAAAATCAATGTAAAATATATTACTAAATAATAATTTTTTGTTTTTAAATTTTTACTTCTTTTTATAAGATTATAATTTTTTTTAAAGTAAAATATTAATATTATATTTGTCTGACTAATTATTTATTTTGTAATTAATATTTATATAAAAAATAAACTAATAAATATTTTAAATTATAATGAATACGAATTAAAATGAGATTTAAGATTTATTATTGCTGTATATGTAATTTATTTATTGATAATCTGTTTGTATAACCAAATATTTTTTCTTTTTTAATATTTTCATGTAAGTGCATGAAAGGAAATATTAATAGGCTGGGGATGCAGAAGCAGCATAATAACAGAGTTCTCGCTGACCAGACAGTAGACCAAAATTGGAGCAGAGCCTGACCCGTCTCATGATCCGACCCGCTCTAGTTAAATGAACCCAGAAAAATTTTAATATAAAATGTTTTGTAATTTTATTTTCGGGTGGCTATTTTTGGACCCGTGGAACTGTTCATCGTCTCTATCTCTTCTCTCTGTGCGATTTATCGCGACTATTCTGTGTGCTGCATACTGTAAGACATTTCTGTTGCTTTAATCTATAACGCAAAAGCATTTTCTAGTGGATTTAGCTACTCGTACTGAGAGACTAGCGAACCAAGTTATTTTCGGTGTATATTTCTCTTTATTTGATTCTATCATGGATGGTTGCTGAATTGCGATATATATATTGCTTATTTTCTGTTGTTTCTGTGTTTTTGTATCTCAATCTCACTATCGTGGAAGTACAATTGCCCAACAATTATATATGGTATACTAGTTTATTGGATCGATTATTTAGGGGTTTTGTCGTTTAGGAGTTTAGAAATTTATGTTTTTAGGCATTTAGTGGTATATAGGTTTTATTTATATAATAAAAATAAAAATTTTTTTTTGGTTTTTTTTACATTTTAAAAGGTTATAACAGTTAAAAATAAAATAATTTTTAAAATCTTTTAAAATGTGAATACCATGTATAATTATATTAATCTTACTAATTATATATCATATAAATTCAATATAAATAATTTTAATGAAAGATATATAATAATGATCAAAAATTAAATTAATAAACTATTATTAATAATATAACTATTAATTAAAATATATTAACATAACACAAAATGATTCAAAATCAAAAAAAAAATATATATTACGAAATAATAATATTTAATTTTTAAAATTTTCCATTTTTTATCAGCTTATATTTTTTTATGATTAAAAATAAATTATTTAAATAATATCTGTCTCACTCGAAATTTATTTTGTAATTAATTTTTCTAAAAAATTAAAATATAAATATTTAAAATGAATATTTAAAATTATAATAAATAAAAATAAAAATGAGATTATTATTTATTAAGTAGTATACAGCTGTTATAAGGTTTATGTATTTAGAGGTTTCAGGTTTTATGAGCTATTGATTCAAGTAAGTAATCATTTAGTGGTCTATAGGTTTTATTTAAAAAATAAATACAAAAAATAAATTTTATGTATTCTTTTTCATTTTTTAAGATTATAACCTTTGAAACTATAATAATTTAAAATTTTTTCAAAAGTGAAACATTATTTATTTATAATAATCATAATAATTATATATCATATAAATTCAATATAAACAATTTTATTGATATATATTCTAATAATTATCAAAAAATAAATTAAAAATCTATTATGAATAAGATTGATATTACTTAAATTATAATATCAAAACCTAAAATGATTCATAAGCAAAGCAAAATATATTACTTAATAATAATTATTTGTTTTAAAATTTTTATTCTTTTTATAAGCTTATCTATTTTTTGATGAAAAATAATTTTTATAAATTATATTTTTAACTCATAATTTATTTTATAATTAATATATATATATATATATATAACATAACAATCAAAATGAATTTTTTAAATTATAATGAAAACAAATAAAAATGAGATTTATTAATTATTATTTAGGGTATATCGGTTTAAAAAATTGTCTATATAGGGTATCGGGATTTTGTAGTTTAGTGATTTAAGTGTTTAGGCATTTAGTGATTTATAGGTTTTTTATAAACAATGAATTAACAAAAAAATATATTTTTTTATTTTTTCACATATTCAAAGATTATAATCTTTGAAACTATAAAAATTTTAAAACTTTTTTCAAAAGTGAATACAATATTTAGTTATAATAATTATTAAATTTATATATCATATAAATTCAATATAAACATTTTTATTGATAAATATTCTAATAATGATCAAATAATAAATATATAATCTATTATTAATAAGTTAGATATCAATTAAAATATAATTACAAAACCTAAAATGATTCAGAAACAAAGCAAAATATATTACTAAATAATATTTTTTTGTTTTTAATTTTTTTCTTCTTTTACTAAGTTTATCTATATTTTTTTGTTGAAAAATAATTTATATAAATTATATTTGTATAATTTATAATTTATTTTGTAATTAATATTTATATAAAAATAAACAAATAAATAATTAAAAATAATATTTAAAATTATTAAGAAAAAAATAAAAATGAGATTTATTATTTATTATTTAGGATATACATGTTTAAAAAATTTAACAATTTAGGGTTTTCGATATTTAAAAGTTATTGATTTAAGTATTTAGGCATTTAATAGTTTATCAGTTTTATTCAAATAATTAAATAACAAAAAAATTATTTTTCATATTTTTTCAAATTTTAAAGGTTATAACATTTGAAAAGATAATAATTTTAAAATTTTTTAAAAATGTGAATACAATATTTAGTAATAATAAATATTATAACTATATATAATATAAACTAAATATAAACAATTTTATTGATATATATTATATCAATTATCAAAAATAAATTAATAAAATATTATTAATATGATAGATATAAATTAAAATATAATTAAAAAAACCAAAAATGATTCAAAATCAAAGTAAAATTTATTACTAAATAATACTTTTGTTTTTAGTTTTTGCATCATTTTATAACCTTATATGTTTTTTTTGATGAAAAATATAATATTTAATTTATATTTGAATCACTCATAATTTATTTTGTAATTAATATTTCTATAAATTATTTAAATTATATTTAAGTTTTACGAGTTTAAAGGTTTAAGTATTTAGGGGCTTCGAGGTTTAGGAGTTTAGATATTTATGTATTTAGGCATTTAATTGTTTATAAGTTTTATTTAAACAATGATATAACAAAAAATTTATTTTTGTTATTTTTTATCATTTTTGAAGGTTATAATCTTTGAAAATATAACAATTTTTAAATTTTTTTTATATGTGAATATTGTTTTTAGTTATGATAATCTTAATAATTATATATCATGTAATTTCAATATAAACAATTATATTGAAATATATTATATTAATGATAAAAAAATAAATTAATAAACTATTATTAATAAGATAGATATTATTTTAAATATATTTACAAAACGTAAATTTATTCAAAATCAAAGTAAAATATATTACAAAATAATACTTTCTTTGATGTTTTGCTTCTTTTTATAAGGTTATATTGTTTGTTATAAAAAGTAAAAATTTAAAATTATATTTGTTTTCCTGATAATTAATTTTTAATTTATAATTCTATAAAAATAAACTAATAAATAATTAAAATTTAAATTTTAAATTATAATGAATACAAATAAAAGCGAGATTTATTATTTATTATTCAGGAGATACTAGTTTAATGGTTTAAGTATTTATGGGTTTTGGGGTTTAGTGATTTAAGTCTTTAGGCCTTTAAAGATTTATAGTTTTTATTTAAAGAATGAAAAAATAAAAAATATAATTTTTTGATTTTATTAATTTTTGAAGGTTATAACCTTTGAAATTATAATAATTTTTAATTTTGTTTAAATGTGAATATAATATTCAGTAATAATAATCTTAATAATTATATATAATGTAAACTTAATATAAATAATTTTTTTAATAGATATTATAATAATGATCAATAAAAAATTAATAACTATTATTAATAAGAATGATATAAATTAAAATAAAATTGAAAAATCTAAAATGATTCAAAATAAAAATAAAATATATTACTAAATAATAAATTTTTGTTTTTAAAATTTTGCCTATTTTTATAAGGATATATATTTTTTTTGATGAAAAATAAATTATTTAAATTAGATCTGTCATACTAATAATTTATTTTGTAATTAATATTGTTATAAAAATAAACTGAAAAATAATTAATATAAAAATTTAAAATTATATTAATAAAAATTAAATTGAGATTGATGATTTTTTATTAATGTACACCTGTTTAATGGTTTAAGTATATAGAGGTTTTGTCGTTTAGGAATTTAGCAATTTATGTTTTTAGGCATTTAGTGGTTTATATGTTTTATTTAAACAATAAAATAACAAAAAAAATTTGTAATTTTTTCTCATTTTCATAGGTTATAACCTTTGAAAATATCATAATATTTAAGATTTTTTGAAATGTGAATACAATATTTACTTATAATAATATTAATAATTATATATCATATAAATTCAATATAAACAATTTTATTGATAGATAATATAATAATGATCAAAATTTAAATTAATAAACTATTAATAAAAAGATTGATATTAATTAAAAAATATTTACAAAACCCAAATTGATTCAAAATTAAAGTAAAATATATTACTGGATAATAATTTTTAATTTTTAAATTTTTACTTCTTTTATAAGCATATATATTTTTTTGATTAAAAATAAATTAATTAAAATATATATGTCGCTCTAATAATTTAATTTGTAATAAATATTTCTAAAAAAATAAACAAAAAAATAATTAAAATAAATATTTAAAATTATAATAAATAGAAATAAAAATTAGATTTATTAATTTTTAAGTAGTATATGGCGGTTTAATGGTTTATGTATTTAGGCATTAAGAGGTTATGGAGTTTACTGATTTAACTGTGTATGCATTTAGTGGTTTAAAGGTTTAATTAAAAAAATAATATAATAAAAAAATTATTTTTATCATTTTTTGATATTTTCAAAGGTTATAACCATTGAAAATATTATAATTTTTAATATTTTTTTAAATGTAAATACAAGATTTAGTCATAATAATCATTATATTTATATATCATATAAATTCAATATAAATAATTTTATTGATAAATATTCTAATAATGATCAAAAAATAAATAAATAATTTATTATTAATAAGAAAGATATCAATTATAATATAATTACAAAACCTAAAATGATTCAGAAGAAAAGCAAAATATATTACTCTATAGTATTTTTTGTTTTGAAATTTTTTTTTCTTTTAAAAAGTTTATCAATACTTTTTTGATGAAAAATAATTAAATAATTATATTTGTCTAACTCAATTTATTTTTTTAATTAATATTTATATATAAATAAACAAAGAAATAATATAAAATGAATATTTAAAATTATAATAAAAAAAATAAGATTTATTATATACTATTTAGGGATACCGGTTTAATTTAAATTAGATCTGTCTCACTAATAATTTATTTTATAATTAATATTTGTATAAAATAAATTGATAAATAATTAATATAAAAATTTAAAATTATACTGACTAAAAATTTAAATGAGATTAATGATTTATTATCAATGTATACCAGTTTAATGATTTAAGTATTTTCAGGTTTTGTCATTAGGAGTTTAGCAATTTATGTTTTTAGGCTTTTAATGGTATATAGGTTTTATTTAAAAAAATAAAATAAAAAAAAATTTCTAAAATTTTTTATCATTTTCATGGTTATAACATTTGAAAATATAATAATATTTAAAATTTTTTAAAATTTTAATACACTATTTTGTTATAATAATATTAATAATTATATATCATATAATTTTAATATGAATAATTTTATCGATAGATATTATAATAATGATCAAAAATTAAATTTATAAACTATTAATATTAAGATAGATATTAATTAAAAAATATTTACAAAACCCAAATTGATTCAAAATTAAAGTAAAATATATTACTTGATAATAATTTTTAATTTTTAAATTTATACTTCTTTTATAAGAGTATATTTTTTTTATTAAAAATAAATTAATTAAATTATATTTGTCGCACTCATACTTTATTTTGTAATAAATATTTTTATAAAAATTAACTATTACATAATTAAAATGAATATTTAAAATTATAATAAATAGAAATAAAAATTAGATTTATTAATTATTAAGTAGTATATAATAGTTTAATGGTTAATGTATTTAGTCATTACGTGATTTAGGAGTTTACTGATTTAACTGTGTATGCATTTGGTGGTTTATAGTTATATTTATATATCATATAAATTAAATATAAATAATTTTATTGATAAATATTATAATAATGATCAAAAAATAAATTACTAATCTATTATTAATAAGTTAGATATCAATTAAAATATAATTACAAAACTTAAATTGATTCATAAACAAAGAAAAATATATTACTATATAATAATTTTTTGTTTTTAATTTTTTTCTTCATTTAATCAGTTTATCTATATTTTTTGTGGAAAAATAATTTATATAAATTATATTTGTCTAACTTATAATTTATTTTGTAATTAATATTTATATAAAAATAAACAAATAAATAATTAAAATGAATATTTAAAATTATAATGAAAAAAATAAAAATGAGATTTATTATTTTTTATTTAGGATATACCTATTTAAAAAATTTATCTATTTAGGGTTTTCGAGATTTAGAAGTTATTGATTTATGTATTTAGGCATTTAATGGTTTATAGCTTTAATTTAAACAATGAAATAACAAAATATTTATTTTTGATATTTTTTCTAATTTTCAAATGTCATAACATTTGAAAATATAATAATTTTAAAATTTTTTAAAAATGTGAAAACAATATTTAGTAATAATAATAATAATAACTTTATATAATATAAACTAATATAAACAATTTTATTGATAAAATTATATCAATTATAAAAAAATAAATTAATAAACATTTATTAATATGATAGTTATAAATTAAAATATAATTAAAAAACCTAAAAAGATTCAAAATCAAAGTAAAATTTATTACTAAATAAATTTTTTTTAAAGTTTTTGCATCATTTTATTAGCTTATATATTTTTTTGTTGAAAAATATATTATTTAAATTATATTTCTCACTCATAATTTATTTTGTAATTAATATTTATATAAATTATTTAAATTATATTTAAAGTTTACGAGTTTAAAGGTTTAGGTATTTAGGGCTTCGGGGTTTAGGAGTTAGAGATTTTTGTATCTAGTTATTTAATGGTTTATAAGTTTTATTTAAACAATGAAATAACAAAAAATTTATTTTTTTATTTTTTCTTTTTTGAAGGTTATAACCTTTGAAAATATAAC
>JAREIK010003263.1:208946-299687 GCA_029783825.1 Sapria himalayana
CTAAAATGATTCAAAATTAAAATAAGATATATTGCTAAATAATAATTTTTTATATTAAAAATTTTGCCAAATTTTATAAGCACATATAATTTTTTGATGAAAAATAATTATTTAAATATATCTGTCTAACTAATAATTTATTTTGTAATTAATATTTCTACAAAAATAAATTGATAAATAAATAAAATGAATATTTAAAATTATAATGAATAATAATAAAAAGAGATATATGATTTATTATTTAGGGTATACCTATTTAATGGTTTAAGTTTTTTGTGGTTTTGGGGTAATGAGTTTATTGATTTATATGTTTATACATTTAGGTGTTTATAGGTTTATTTAATCAATGAACTAACAAAAAATTTATTTATGAGTTTTCGTGATTTTCAAATGTTATAACCTTTTAAAATATAAAAATTTTTTAATAGTTCTAAAATATGAATACAATACTTAGTTATAATATCTTAATAATTATATTGATGTAAATCCAATATAAAAAATTTTATTAATAATATTATTTTTGATGATCAAAAAATAAATTAATAAACTATTTTTATTAAGATGGATATTAAATAAAAGATTTTTGTTGAACCCAAAATAATTCAAAATCAAAGTAAATTATATTACTAAATAAAATATTAAAATTTTGAAATTTTGTTTATTTTTATAAGCTTATATTTTTTTTCATAAAAAATAATTTATTTAAATTTATATGTCTCACTCATTATTTAATTTGTAATTAATATTTCTATAAAAATAACTAAAAAATAATTAAAATGAATATTTAAAATTATAATGAATAGAAATAAAAATGAGATCTATTATTTATTATTTAGGTTATATAGATTTAATGGTTTAAGTATTTAGTGTGTTTTGGGGTTTAGGAGTCTAGATATTTAATGTTTAGGCATTTAGTGGTTTATAAGTTTTATTTAAATAATAAAATAATTAAAAAATTATATTTTGATTTTTTATCATTTTTGAAGGTTATACCTTTGAAATATAATAATTTTTAAAATTTTTTCAAATATAAATATAATATTTAGTTATAATAATCTTAATAATTATAAGACTTTTAAATTCAATATAAGTAATTTTATTGTCAGATATTATAAAACTGATCAAATAATAAATTAATAAACTATTCTTAATAAGATTGATAACAATTAAAATATAATTGCAAAAAGTATATATAATGATTCAAAATCAAAGTAAAATATATTACTAAATAATAATTTTTGGTTTTTAAATTTTTATTTGTTTTTATATGCTATATTTTTTTTGATTAAAAATAAATTATTAAAATTATAGTTGTCTCACTCATTATTTATTATGTAATTAATATTTCTATAAAAAATAAACTAATAAATAATTAAAATGAATATTTAAAATTATAATGAATACAAATTAAAATGAGATTTATGATTTATTATTTTTGGTACACCGGTTTAATGGTTTGATTAATTAGGAGTTTTGTCATTTAGAACTTTATCAATTTATGTTTTTAGGTATTTATTGGTTTATAGGTTTTATTTATATATTAAAAATAAAAATTTTTTTTTAGATTTTTTCTGATTTTCAAAGGTTATAACCTTTGAAAATAAAATATTTTTTAAAATTTTTTGAAAAGTGAATACTAAGATTAATTATATTAATCTTAATAATTAATAAACTATTATTAATAATATAAATATTAATTAAAATATATTTACATAACACAAAATGATTCAAAATCAAATCAAAATATATTAATAAATAATAATATTTAATTTTTAAATTTGTCCTTTTTATAAGCTTATATTTTTTTTTGATTAAAAATAAATTATTTAAATAATATTTGTCTTACTCGAAATTTATTTTATATTTAATTTTTATAAATAATTAAACTATAAATAATTAAAATGAATATTTAAAATTATAATAAATAGAAATAAAAATGAGATTTATTATTTATTAAGTAGTATATAGATGTTAAAATGTTTATGTATTTAGTGGTTTCAGGGTTTATGAGCTTACTAATTTAAGTAAGAAATCATTTATTGGTCTATAGGTTTTATCTAAAAAATAAAATAACTAAAAATTTATTTTTATTATTTTGTCTCATTTGTTAAGATTATAACATTTGAAAATATAATAATTTTTAAATTTTTTTCAAAAGTGAATACAATATTTATTTATAATAATCATAATAATTATATATCATATAAATTCAATATAAATAATTTTATTGATAGATATTCTAATAATTATCAAAAAATAGATTAAAAATCTATTATGAATAAGATTGATATTACTTAAAATATAATATCAAAACCTAAAATGTTTCAAAAATAATGCAAAATATTTTACTAAATAATAATTATTTGTTTTTAAATTTTTATTCTTTTTATAAGCTTATCAATTTTTTGATGAAAAATAATTTTTATAAATTATATTTTTAACTTATAATTTATTTTATAATTAATACATATATAAAAATAAAAAACTTAACAAACAAAATGAATTTTTTAAATTATAATGAAAACAAATAAAAATGAAATTTATTAATTATTATTTAGGGTATACCGATTTAAATAATTATATTTATAGGGGTATCAGGATTTTTTAGTTTAGTGATTTAAATGCGTAGGCATTTAGTGGTGTATAGGTTTTATTTAAACAATAGAATAACAAAAAAAATATTTTTTTTATTTTTTCGCATTTTCAAATGTTATAACCTTTGAAAATATAATAATTTTAAAATTTTTTTCATAAGTGAATACAATATTTAGTTATACTAATTATTATATTTATATATAATATAAATTCAATATAAACATTTTTATTGATAAATATTATAATAATCATGAAAAAATAACTTAATAATCTATTTTTAATAAGATAGATATCAATTAAAATATAATTACAAACCTAAAATGATTCAGAAGCAAAGCAAAATATATTACTATACAATAATTTTTTATTTTTTATTTTATTTTTATTTTAAAAAGTTTATCTATAATTTTTTGATGAAATATAATTTATATAAATTATATTTGTGTAACTCATATATTATCTTGTAATTAATATTTATATAAAAATAAACAAATAAATAATTAAAATGAATATTTAAAATTTTAATTAAAATATGAGATTTATTATTTATTATTTAGGGTATACCTATCTAATGTAAATTAGATCTGTCATACAAATAATTTATTTTGTATTTATTATTTCTATAAAAATAAACTGAAAATTAATTAAAATAAAAATTTAAAATTATACTGAATAAAATTTAAAATGATATTTATGATTTATTATTAATGTATACTAGTTTAATGGTTTATGTATTTAGAGGTTTTGTCTTTTAGGTGTTTAGAGATTTATGTTTTTTTGCATTTAGTGGTTTATAGGTTTTATTTAATCAATAAAATAACAAAAAGAAATTTTGTAATCTTTTTTCTTTTTAATAGGTTATAACCTTTGAAAATATAATAATATTTAAAAATTTTGAAATGTGAATATAATATTTAGGTATAATAATATTAGTAATTATATATGATATAAATTTAATATAAAAAATTTTATTGATAGATATTATAATATTTATCAAAAATTAAATTAATAAACTATTAATAATAAGATAGATATTAATTAAAAAATATTTAAAAAACTCAAATTGATTCAAAATTAAAGTAAAATATATTACTGGATAATATTTTTAAATTTTTAAATTTTTACTTATTTTATAAGCGTATATATATATATATATATATTATTTCATTAAAAATAAATTATTTAAATTATATTTGTTGCACTCATAATTTATTTTGTAATAAATATTTCTATAAGAATAAACTAATAAATAATTAAAATGAATATTTAAAATTATAATAAATAGAAATAAAAATATTATTTATTATTTATTATATAGCAGTTTAATGGTTTATGTATTTTGGTATTAAGGGGTTTAGGTGTTTACTGATTTAACTGTGTATGCATTTAGTGGTTTATAGGTTTTATTTATAAAATGAAATAACAAAACATATATTTTTATTATTTTTTGATATTTTCAAAGGGTATAACCTTTGAAAATATAATAATTTTTAAATTATTTTCAAAAGTGAATTAAATATTTAGTTATAATAATCATTATATTTATATATCATATAAATTCAACATAAACAATTTTAGTGATAAATATTCTAATAATGATCAAAAAATAAATTAAAAATCTATTATTAATAAGATAGATATCAATTAAAATATAATTACAAAACATAAAATGATTCATAAGCAATGGGAAATATATTACTATATAATAATTTTTTGTTTAAAAATTTTTTTTTTTAAGTTTATCTATATTTTTAGATTAAAAATAATTTACATAAATTATATTTGTTTAACTCATAATTTATTTTTTAATTAATATCTATATAAAAATAAAAAAATTAATAATTAAAATGAATATTTAATATTAAAATGATAAAAAAATGAGATTTATTATTTATTATTTACAGTATACCGGTTTAATTTAAGTTATATCTGTCTCACTAATAATTTATTTTGTTATTAATATTTCTATTAAAATAAACTGAAAAATACTAAAATAAAAAATTTAAAATTATATTGAATAAAAATTAAAATGAGATTATGATTTATTATTAATGTATACCAGTTTAATGGTTTAAGTATATTGGGGTTTTGTCATTTAGGAGTTTAGAAATTTATGTTTTTAGGCATTTAGTGATTTATAGGTTTTATTTAAACAATAAAATAAGAAAAAAAAATTGTAATTTTTTGTCATTTTCAAATGTTATAACCTTTGAAAATTTAATAATATTTAAAATTTTTTGAAATTTGAATATAATATTTAGTTATAATAATATTAATAATTCTATATAATATAAAATAAATATAAACAATTTTATTGATATATATTATAATAATGATAAAAAATTAAATTAATAAACTATTTATAATAAGATAGATATTAATTAAAAAATATTTACAAAACCCAAATTGATTCAAAATTAAAGTAAAATATATTAGTTGATAATAGTTTTTAATTTTTAATAATACTTATTTTTATACTTCTTTTAAAAGCGTATATATTTTCTTTGATTAAAAATAAATTATTTAAATTATATGTGTAGCACTCAATATTTATTTTGTAATAAAAATTTCTATAAAAATAAACTAATAAATAATTAAAATGAATATTTAAAATTATAATGAAAAAAAAATGAAATTTATTATTTATTATTTAGGGAAACCGGATTAATTTAAATTAAATCTGTCTCACTAATAATTTCTTTTGTAATTAATATTTCTTTCAAATAAATGGTTAAATAATTAAAATATAAATTTAAAATTATACTGAATAAAAATTAAAATGAGATTTATGATATATTATTAATGTATACCAGTTTAATAATTTAAGTATTTAGAGGTTTTGTCGTTAGAAGTTTAGTGATTTATGTTTTTAGGCTTTTAGTGGTTTATAGGTTTTATTTACAAAAATAAAATAACAAAAAAAAAATTCCTATAATTTTTTATCATTTTCATATGTTATTACATTTGAAAATATAATAAAATTTAAATTTTTTTGAAATTTTAATACAATATTTTGTTATAATAATATTAATAATTATATATCATATAAATTTAATATAAATAATTTTCTTGATAGATATTATAATAATGATCAAAAATTAAATTAATAAACTATTAATATTATGATAGATATTCATTAAAAAATATTTACAAAACCCAAATTGATTAAAAATTAAAGTAACTTATATTACTTGATAACAATTTTTAATTTTTAAATTTATACTTCTTTTATAAACGTATATTTATATTATGTAAATAATATATTATTTAAATTTTATTTGTCCCACTCATAATTTATTTTGTAATAAATATTTCTAAAAAATACACTAATAAATAATTAAAATGAATTTTTAAAAATATAATAAATAGCAATAAAAATTAGATTTATTATTTATTAAGTAATATTTAGTAGTTTAATGGTTTATGTATTTAGGCATTACAGGATTTAAGAGTTTACTGATTTAACTTTAAATGAATTTAGTTGGGCTGCTCACGGGACTAGAAGATTCTCGACCCGACCCTAAGTCTTGTCCCTAAAGAATTGGGACTGAGAAAATCTGTTGACTTTGACTTTTCCCGTCCAATTCTCTCATGTATTTTTTCTTTTGGGATGGTTCTGGATCTTAAGCAATATCCATCCAGAATCGTCCCATCCTTAAAAACTGATACTAGAACCAGGAATATATATATATATATATATATATATATATGTGTGTGTGTGTGTGTGTGTGTGTGTGTATATATATATGTATGAATGTATGTATGTATGTATGTATGTATATATATATATAACAAGAAGATGCAACCAATTCCACCACTGCCCATAAAATCCCGACGCACCTATTGAAGTTTCGATGAGTTCCAGGCCGCCTCACGCTGTTCCAACCATGTTCAGTTAGGTCCAGCCCTTGTCCGTCGCACTTATGGGTGCCTCCACCATATCTCAGATGCCACTAGCCTTTTGGTTTGTTTTTCTAACGAGAATTGAGTGATTAATTAGTATTATTATGGGTCTCAGTCAGTTTTGTTGAGTATTAGTTGTGGTGTTGTGGTTGGGCCAAATTAGTTGGCTGAATGTGTTACAGTCAGTTTTGTAGAGCTTGCTTGTTTGAAATATTTATATGTATTTATGCTTACCATATCATATTAATTAATGGCAATGTAGATGGCACAATCCAGTGGTAAACTAATAATATAATAAATTGAAGATGATCACATCTCAAATGATAAAAGTACTGGTAAATCCAATCATCATCCTTTCACGAACCCTCATATTATTATGGCAGGTTCTTCAATTCCAATTGTAAAAGAAAGTCAAGGTACATCTGAACTTCAAGCTCATAAAAAGTATAACTCTGCTGCTTGAGAAACTTCTGAGATATAAGTTGATTTAGAGCGAAATGAAACTAGTAGGGCATCTTGTATATGGTGTAGGAAAGAATACTTGGCAAAAAGTGATCAAGATACTTCAGGTTTATGGAAATACTTGAGAAAGACTTGTAGGAAATTTCCAAACAAAAAAGAATTAATAGAAGCTCACAAAGGTAAAGACAGGTCACAATCTTTGTTGAGTTTCACTAACGGTACTAGTTCAACGGATAACAAATTAACTTGTTGGAAAATTAATCAACAACTATTTTGGGAGGCTTTGGTCAAAATGATCATAAAAGATGAATTGCCTCAATTTAATGAGTTTAAATTGAGTTTTGTTGAGAGGGATGAGTTTAATGAGTTTTGTGAAGTTAGTGTGCCTAAATTTAAAATTCCATCTATGCACTCTGTGTTGAGGGCTTGTTTTTCTTTGTTCGTGAAGGAAAAAAAATAATTTGATAGCATATCATCTCATTGTTGTAGATTTTCATTGACTATCGACACTTGGACTAGCATTCAAAATTTGTATTATATATGGTTGACTGTTCATTTCATTGATTCTCAATGGAATATGCATAAAAGGCTTTTGAACTTTTGTGTAATTAAAAGTAATTTTGGAGTTAATATTAAAAATGCTCCTGAGTTTTGGATGAATGAATGGGGTTTGAGAAAGTTGATGTTCTTTACTGTTGACAATGCATCAAATAATGATGTTGCAGTTGAACAATTGAAAAAAAAGGCTTGTGAATAAAAGTGTTGTACCTATGAGAGGCGAGCATTTTCATATGAGATGTTGTGCTCATATCCTAATCCTAATTGTCAGAGCTGGCATTCTAGTAGTTGAGGGTGCTATTAAAAGAATTATAGGTGTGGTGAAAAATGTGAGGAGCATTCCTAAAAGATTAGATATGTTTAAGTTATGTGTTGAAGAAGCAAACTTGACATATGGATCTTCATTGTAATTAGAATGTCCTACAAGATAATATTCAACTTATTTGATGCTAAAAACTGATATAAAATATTAAAAAGAATTTGATAAGTTGGAGGACAAAGACAAATGGTTTTTGAATGAGTTTGGTTTAAACATTCCAACTAAGATGGACTGAACAAATGCAAAAATTTTGGCTCGTTTCTTGAATACTTTTTATGAGGTAACTTGTAAATTTTCTGGGTCATAATATTCTACCTCTCGTGTTTATTTTCCTGAGATATTCGTATTTTGAAAAAAAATTGAGCTTTGTGAAAATAGTAGAGATACAATGGTGTCTGAAGTGTGTATGAAATTGTGGCATAAATTAAACAAATATTGGGGTTCTCTTCAATCAACAAATATTATGTTTTTTTAGCAGTAGTGTTGGATCCTAGGTATAAGCTCAAATATCTCAAGGTTAATTACACTTAGCATTAAAAGAGGAATTGGCTAAAAATTTGGTGAAAAAGGTTATAAATTCTTTAAATGAGATGATGGATGATTATAAAGATTTAAATGAAGATGAAAGAAAGAAGATGATTTATCTTCTACTGTGTTGAAGAAAAATGATGATTTCTTTGATGGTAGTGATACTTATGTTGATGATTTTTTTTGTTGAATTGGAGAAAGAACATGAAGTTGCAGCTTTGATTAAAATTTACAGCTGAAGTTCTCATATGTCTACAAGATTGGTTGAGAAGCTCAAACAAACCTATTGAAATTGAAGAATTAGTTCAAGTCCTTGATGATAATGAATCAGGTTAGTATACAAATCTTGTAAATTTTAATTTCACTTTTAATTATTTTATTCATTCAATTTAATCAAAATATGGTTAAATTACAATTTTCAGAGGCATCGCAAGATCCAAATATTCTTCCAACTATAGTTGGCCAACTAAATTTGGAATGAGTGTATTAAATTTTATAAGGTAATATTTTGTTTTTTTTATTACTCTTTCATCTTAGAAATTTATGTCTGCATGATTAACACGTTTTCATCTTTGGTTGTCCTTCTATAGTGGAGGAAGAAAAGAGAGGAGTTGTAGAAGAGATAATTAATTGGGGTAGAAATGATTATTATCATGGTTGTTATTAGTTGTATTTTTTTTGTTATATTAAGCTGCCTAATTTTAGCAATTACTTAAGTAGTAATTGATCCTACCAATGTTTGTGGTAATATTTAGTTATTCCTTAATATTTTAAGTAATTGTTTAAAAAATGTAGTATTGCTATTATGGTTAACTTTCACTCGGCTGAACAAAGCCAACTTGTGAAAAAACAAAGAACCAAATTAAGCACATAACTCGGTCCCGTTCTATTTAACATTTCTATCCTTTTCTGCACAACAAATCTTTTTACAAGGTAAAGGAACTCGTTTGCGGTATTCAACCAATTTGACGAAACAAAATTGGCCCAATTTGAGTTTGAAAGATTCATAACTAAGGAATGATAAATGGCATAACAAATGGTTTCGACATGAACTAACTTGGCCGGTTTGAAAAAAATAAATTGAAAAAAATGTCCGAACTCCATTCAGTTCCATAACAACTTTAACCTACCCAAAATCCCCGATCTTCGTTCCGTCCTGTCCAGTCTCGATATTTTCAACCTATGGGATGGGTCTCGATCTTCAAAAAAAAATCTCCGAACTGTGGGAAGGGATTGGAGATTTGTAATCCACATCCAGTCTTGTCCCATGAGCACCCATAGCATCGAGCGGTTTATAGGTCTTATTTAAAAAATAAAATAACAAAAAATTTATTTTTATTATTTTTTGATATTTTCAAAAGTTATACCCTTTGAAAATATAATAATTTTAAAATTTTTTTCAAATGTGAAAATAATATTTAGTTATACTAATCAGTATATTTATATATTATATAAATTCAATATAAACACTTTTATTGATAAATATTCTAATAATAATCAAAAAATAAATTAATAATCCATTAATCATAAAATAGATATTAATTAAAATATAATTACAAAACTTAAAATGATTCAGAAGCAAAGAAAAATATATTAATATATAATAATTTTTTGTTTTTGAATTTTTTTTAATAAGTTTATCTATATTTTTTTGATGAAAAATAATTTATATAAATTATATTTGTCTAACTCATAATTTATTTTTTAATTAATATTTATATATAAATAAACAAATAAATAATTAAAATGAATATTTAAAATTATAATCAAAAAAATGAGATTTATTATTTATTATTTATTATTTAGGGATACAGGATTAATTCATATTAGATCCGTCTCACTAATAATTTATTTTGTAATTAATATTTCTATAAAAATAAACTGATAAATAATTAAAATATAAATTTAAAATTATACTTAATAAAAATTAAAATGAGATTAATGATTTATTATTAATGTATACCAGTTTAATAGTTTTAAGTAATTAGAGGTTTTGTCGTTAGGAGTTTAGCGATTTATGTTTTTAGGCTCTTAGTGGTTTATAGGTTTTATATAAAAAAATAAAATAACAAAAAAAGTTTCTATAATTTGTTATCATTTTCATAGGTTATAACCTTTGAAAATATAATAATATTTACAATTTTTTGAAATATGAACTACAATAATTAGTTATAATAATATTAATAATATTATATATCATATAAATTCAATATAAACCATTTTATTGATAGACAATATAAAAATGATCAAAAATTAAATTAATAAACTATTAATAAAAAGATAGATATTAATTAAAAAATATTTACAAAACCCAAATTGATTCAAAATTAAAGTAAAATATATTAGTTGATAATAATTTTTAATTTTTAATAATACTTATTTCATACTTCTTTTAAAAGCGTATATATATTTTTTGATTAAAAATAAATTATTTAAATTATGAGTGTCGCACTCATAATTTATTTTGTAATAAAATTTTTTATAAAAATAAACTAATAAATAATTAAAATGAATATTTAAAATAATAATAAATTGAAATATAAATTCAATTTATTAATTATTTAGTATATATCGGTTTAATGGTTTATATATTTAGGCATTATGGGGTTTAAAAGTTTACTGATATAACTGTGTATGCATTTAGTGGTTTACGGGTTTTATTTAAAAAATAAAATAACATAAAATTTATTTTTATTATTTTTTTCATATTTCCAAAGGTTATAACCTTGAAAATATAATAATTTTTAAATTTTTTTCAAAAGTGAATTCAATATTTAGTTATAATAATCATTTTATTTATATATAATATAAATTCAATATAAACAATTTTATTGATAAATATTCTAATAATGATCAAAAAATAAATTTATAAACAATTATTAATAAGATAGATATCAATTAAAATATAAATACAAAATCAAAAATGATTTAGAAGGAGAGCAAAATATATTACTATATAATAAATTTTAGTTTTTAAATTTTGCATTCTTTTTATAAGTTTATCTATATTTTTCGATGAAAAATAATTTATATAAATTATATTTGTCTAACTCATAATTTATTTTCTAATTAATATTTATATAAAAATAAACAAATAATTAATTAAAATGAATATTTAAAATTATAATGAAAAAAATAATATTGAGATTTCTTATTTATTATTTAGGGTTACCAATTTAAAAAGATTATTTTTTATTATTTAGGGTTTTAAAGATTTAGGAGTTATTGAATTAAGTGTTTATGCATTTAGTGGTTTATAGGTTTTATTTAAACAATGAAATATCAAAAAAAAAATTGATATTTTTTCACATATTCAAAGGTTATAATCTTAGAAAATATATTAATTTTAAAATTTTTTTCAAAAGTTAATTCAATATTTAGTTATAATAATCATTATATTTAAATATCATATAAATTCAATATAAATAATTTTATTGATAAATATTCTAATAATGATCAAAAAATAAATTTATAATCTATTATTAATAAGATAGATATCAATTAAAATATATTTACAAAACCAATAATGATTCAGAAGCATAGCAAATTATATTATTCTATAATATTTTTTTGTTTTTAATTTTTTTTTGTTTTAATAAGTTTATCTATATTTTTTATGATGAAAAATAATTTATATAAATTATAATTGTCTAACTCATAATTTATTTTGTAATTAATATTTATATAAAAATAAAAAAATAAATAATTAAAATGAATATTTAAAATTATAATTAAAAAAATAAAAATGAGATTTATTGTTTATTATTTAGAATATATCTGATTAAAAAAATTATCTATTTAGGGTTTTCGAGATTTAGAAGTTTTTCATTTAAGTATTTAGGCATTTAGTGGTTTATAGGGTTTATTTAAACAATGAAATAACAAATAAATTATTTTAGATATTTTTTCAAATTTTCAAAGGTTATAACCATTGAAAATATAATAATTTTAAAATTTTTTAAAAATGTGAATACAGTATTTAGTAATAATAATTATTATAACAACATATAATATAAACTAAATGTAAATAATTTTATTTATAGATATTATATCAATTATCAAAAAATAAATTAATAAACTATTATTATATGATAGATATAAATTAAAATTTAATTATAAAAACTAAAATGATTAAAAATCAAAGTAAATTTATTACTAAATAATAATTTTTGTTTTTATGTTTTTGCCTGATTTTATAAGATTATATATTTTTTTGATAAAAAATAAATTATTTATATTATATTTGTATCACTCATAATTTATTTTGTAAAAATATTTCAATAAATTATTTAAATTATATTTAAGGTGTACAAGTTTAAAGGTTTATGTATTTAGGGGCTTCGGGGTTTAAGAGTTTAGAGATTTATGTGTTTAGGTATTTAATGGTTTATAAGTTTTATTTAAACAATGATATAACAAAAAATTTATTTTTTGTTATTTTTTCTTATTTTTTAAGGTTATAACCTCTAAAAATATAGCAATTTTTAAATTTTTTTTAAATGTGAATACTATATTTAGTTTTGATAATATTAATAATTATATATCATATAAATTCAATATAAACAATTATATTGATAGATATTATTTTAATGATCAAAAAATAAATTAATATACTAGTATAAATAAGATAGATATTATTTAAAATATATTTGCAAAACCTAAATTTATTCAAAATCAAAGTAAAATAAATTACAAAATAATAATGTTTTTGATGTATTGCTTCTTTTTATATGTTTATATTTTTTGTTCTTAAAAGTATATTATTTAAATTATATTTTTCTTACTCATAATATTTTTGTATTAAATATTTCTATAAAAATAAACTAATAAAAATTAAATGAATACTTAAAATTATAATAAATATAAATAAAAATTAGATTTATTAATTATTATGTACTATATAGAGGTTTAATGGTTTATGTATTTAGGTATTCTGGAGTTTAAAAGTATACTAATTTAATTGTGTATGCATTTAGTGGTTTATAGGTTTTATTTAAAAAATAAAATAAAAAAAAATTATTTTTATTATTTTTTGATATTTTCAAAGGTTATAACCTTTGAAAATATAATAATTTTTAAATTTTTTTTAAAAGCGAATTCAATATTTAGTTATAATAATTATTATATTTATATATCATATAAATTTAATATAAACAATTTTATTGATAAATATTATAATAATGATCAAAAATTAAATTAATAAACTATTAATAATAAGATAGATTTTAATTAAAAAATATTTACAAAACCCAAATTGATTCAAAATTAAAGTAAAAAATATTATTGGATAATAATTTTTAATTTTTAAACTTTAACTTCTTTTATAAGCGTATATATTTTTTTTATTAAAAATAAATTATTTAAATTATATTTGTCACACTCACAATTTATTTTGTAATAAAAATTTATATATAAATAAACTAATAAATAATTAAAATCAATATTTAAAATTATAATAAATTGAAATAAATATTAGATTTCTTAATTATTAAGTAGTCTATAGCAGTTTAATGGTTTATGTATTTAGGCATTATGAGGTTTAGGAGTTTACTGATTTAACTGTGTATGCATTTAGTAGTTTATAGGTTTTATTTAAAAATTAAAATAACAAAATATTTATTTTTATTATTTTTTTATAATTTCAAAGGTTATAACCTTTGAAAATATAATAATTATTAAATTTTTTTCAAAAGTGAATTCAATATTTAGTTATAATAATCATTATATTTATATATCATATAAATTTAATATAAACAATTTTATTGATAAATATTATAATAATGATCAAAAATTAAATTAATAAACTATTAATAATAAGATAGATTTTAATTAAAAAATATTTACAAAACCCAAATTGATTCAAAATTAAAGTAAAAAATATTATTGGATAATAATTTTTAATTTTTAAACTTTAACTTCTTTTATAAGCGTATATATTTTTTTTATTGAAAATAAATTATTTAAATTATATTTGTCACACTCACAATTTATTTTGTAATAAAAATTTATATATAAATAAACTAATAAATAATTAAAATGAATATTTAAAATTATAATAAATTGAAATAAATATTAGATTTCTTAATTATTAAGTAGTCTATAGCAGTTTAATGGTTTATGTATTTAGGCATTATGAGGTTTAGGAGTTTACTAATTTAACTGTGTATGCATTTAGTAGTTTATAGGTTTTATTTAAAAATTAAAATAACAAAATATTTATTTTTATTATTTTTTTATAATTTCAAAGGTTATAACCTTTGAAAATATAATAATTATTAAATTTTTTTCAAAAGTGAATTCAATATTTAGTTATAATAATCATTATATTTATATATCATATAAATTCAATATAAACAATATTATTGATAAATATTCTAATAATGATCAAAAAATAAATTAATAATCTATTATTAATTAGATAGATATCAATTAAAATATAATTACAAATCCTATAATGATTCTGAAGCCAAGCAAATTATATTACTATATAATAATTTTTTGTTTTAAATTTTTTTTCTTTAAATAAGTTTATCTATATTTTTTTTGATGAAAAATAATATATATAAATTATATTTGTCTACCTCATTATTTATTTTTAATTAATATTTATATAAAAATAACCAAATAAATAATAAAATGAATATTTAAAATTATAATGAAAAAAAATAGATTTATTCTTTATTATTTAGTGTATACCGATTTAATTTAAATTATATATGTCTCACTAATAATTTATTTTGTAATTAATATTTCAATAAAAATAAACTGATAAATAATTAATATAAAAATATAAAATTATATTGAATAAAAATTAAAATGAGATTTATGAATTATTATTAATGTATAACAGTTTAATATTTTAAGTATTTAAATGTTTTGTCGTTTAAGACTTTAGCGATTTATGTTTTTAGGCATTTAGTCGTTTATTGGTTTTGTTTAAACAATGAAATAACAAAATAATTATTTATGATATTTTATCACATTTTCAAATATTATAAACTTTGACAATATAATAATTTTAAAATTTTTTAAAAATGTGAATACAATATTTAGTAATAATTATCATTATAATTATATATAATATAAACTAAATATAAACAATTTTATTGATAGATATGATATCAATTATCAAAAAATAAATTAATATGTTATTTTTATTCTGATAGATATAAATTAAAATATAATTACAAAAGCTAAAATTATTCAAAATCCAAGTAAAATTTATTACTAAATAAAAATTTTTGTTTTTTAGTTTTCACTTCTTTTTATAAGCTTTTATTTTTTTTGATGAAAAATAAATTATTTAAATTATATTTTTATCACTCATAATTTATTTTGTAATTAATATTTTAATAAATTATTTAAATTAAATTTAAGGTTTACGAGTTTGAAGATTTAAGTATTTAGGGGCTTTTGTGTTTAGGAGTTTAGAGGTTTAAGTGTTTAGGCATTTAGTGGTTTATATGTTTTATTTAAACAATGATATAACAAAAAATTTATTTTTATTATTTTTTGAATTTTTGAATGTTATAAACTTTGAAAATATAATAATTTTTAAATTTTTTTCAAATGTAAAAATAATATTTAGTTATAATAATCTTAATAATTATAAGTCATTTAAATTCAATATAAATAATTACATTGCTAGATATTATAATTATGATCAAAAAATAAATTAATAAACAATTATTAATAAATAGTTTATATTTAAAAAGTATTTGCAAAATCTAAATTTATTCAAATCAATGTAAAATATACTACTAAATAATAATTTTTTTAAATGTTTTGCTTTTTTTATAAGTTTATATTTTTTTAATAAAAATAAATTATTCAAATTATATTTGTTTTACTAATAATTAATTTTGTAATTTATAATTCTATGATAATAAATTACTAAATAATTAAAATGAATATTTAAAATTATAATGAATACAAATACAATTGAGATTTATTATTTATTATTCAAGATATACCTATTTAATGGTTTAAGTATTTAAGTGTTTTGTGGTTTAGGAGTTTAGTGATTTAATTCTTTAGACCTTTAGTGATTTATAGTTATTATTTAAAAAATGAAAAAACAAAAAATTTAATTTTTTGATTTTTTTTTTAATTTTTGAAGGTTGTAACCTTTGAAAATATAATAATTTTAATTTTATATAATGTAAATTCAATATAAATAATTTTATTCGTAGATATTATAATAATGATCAATAAATAAATTAATAAATTTGTATTTATAATAATTATATAAATTAAAATATAATTGTATAATCTAAAATGATTCAGAATCAAAATAAGATATATTATTAAATAATAATTTTTTATTTTTATAATTGTGTCTCTTTTTATAAGCATTTTTTTTCATAAAAAATAAATTATTTAAATTATATATGTCGCACTAATAATTTATTTTGTAATTAATATTTTTATAAAAATAAACTGATAAATAATTAAAATGAATATTTAAAATTATAATGAATACTAATAAAACTGAGATTTATGATTTATTATTTAGACAATACTAATTTAATGTTTTAACTA
Organism: Sapria himalayana; assembly: GCA_029783825.1. Classification (NCBI taxonomy): domain Eukaryota; kingdom Viridiplantae; phylum Streptophyta; class Magnoliopsida; order Malpighiales; family Rafflesiaceae; genus Sapria; species Sapria himalayana. Next base: position 225,853 of record JAREIK010003263.1, read on the forward strand.
TTTTTGGGCTTCGGGGTTTAGGAGTTTAGTCATTTTAGTATATAGTCATTTAGTGGTTTATAGGTTTTATATAAAAAATAAAATAACAAAAAATTATTTTGGTTACTTTTTTTAATTTTTCAAGGTTATAACCTTTGAAAATATAATAATTTTTAAATTTTTTTTATGAAAAGTGAATACAATATGAAGTTATAATAATCATAATAATTATATATAATATAAATTCAATATAAACTATTTTATTGATATTTATTATAATAATCATCATAAAAAAGTAATAACCAATTATTAATAAGATAAATATTGTTTAAAATATATTTGCAAAACCTAAAATGACTCAAAATCAAAGTGAAATATTTTTCTAAATATTAATTTTAAATTTTTAAATTTTTGTATCCATTTATAAGCCTATATATTTTTTGATGAAAAATAAATTATTTAAATTATATTTGTCTCTCTAATAATTTATATTTAAATTTATATTTCTATAAAATTAAACTAATAAATAATTAAATGTATATTTTAAATTTTAATGAATACTAAAAAAATGAGATTTATGATTTATTATTTAGGGTATAACTATTTAATTATTTAAGTTTTTTGTGGTTTTGGGGTTAAAAAGTTTATTGATTTATATGTTTACACATTTTCCTGTTTATAGGTTTTTTTAATCAATGGAATAACAAAAAATTTATTTTTATGAATTTTTGTGATTTTTAATGGTTATAACCATTAAAAATATAATAATTTTTTAATAGTTCTAAAATATGAATTCAATACTTAATTATAATAATCTTAATAATTATATTTGTTGTAGATTCAATATAAAAAATGTATTAATATATATTATAATAATGATCAAAAAATAAATTAATAAACTAATATTAATAAGATAGATATTAATTAAAATATATTTGCAGAACCCAATATAATTCAAAATCAAAGTAAATTATATTATTAAATAAAATTTTAAATTTGTGAAATTTTGTTTATTTTTATAAGCTTATATTTTTTTTCATAAAAAATAATATATTTAAATTATATATGTGTCACTTATTATTTATTTTATATTTATTATTTCTATAAAAATAAACTAAAGAATATTTAAAAAAAATATTTAAAATTATAATGAATACAAATAAAAATGAGATTTATTATTTATTATTTATTATTTATTATTTATTATTTAGGTTATATAGGTTTAATTGTTTATGTATTTAGGGGAGTTTGGGCTTTAGGAGTCTAGAGATTTAAATATTTAGTAATTTAGTGGTTTATAAGTTTTATTTAAATAATAAAATAATAAAAAATTATTTTTGTGATTTTTTATCATTTTTGAAGGTTATAACCTTAGAAAATATAATAATTTTTAATTTTTTTTCAAATGTAAATATAATATTTATTTATAATAACTTAATAATTATATGACATTTAAATTCAATATAAGTAATTTTATTGTTCGATATTATAAAAATCATCAAATAAAAAATTACTAAACTATTATTAATAAGATTGATCGTAATAAAAATATAATTGTGAAACCTATATATAATGATTCAAAGTCAATGTAAAATATATTACTAAATAATAATTTTTTGTTTTTAAATTTTTACTTCTTTATATAAGCTTATTTTTTTTTGATTAAAAATAAATTATTAAAATTATATTTGTCTCACTCATTATTTATTTTGTGATTGATATTTCTATAAAAAATAAACTAATAAATAATTAAAATGAATATTTAAAATTATAATGAATACATATTAAAATGAGATCTATGATTTATTATATAAATGTATGCCGGTTTAATGGTTTGATTATTTAGTGCTTTAAAGGTTTTATTTATATAATAAAATTTAAAATTCTATTTTTGATTTTTTCTGATTTTCAAAGGTTATAACCTTTGAAAATAAAATAATTTATAAAATTTTTTGAAATGTGAATACCATGTATAATTATATAAATCTTACTAATTATATATCATATAAATTAAATAAAAATAATTTTAATGATAGATATTATAATAATAATCAAAAATTAAATTAATAAACTATTATTAATAATATTAATATAAATAAAAATATATATAAATAATACAAAATGATTCAAAATCAAATCAAAATATATTACTAAATAAGAATATTTAATTTTTTAAATTTTCCTTCTTTTTATAAGCTTATATTTTTTTTATTAAATTAAATTATTTAAATAATATTTGTCTCACTCGAAATTTTTTTTGTAATTAATTTTTCTAAAAAGTTAAACTATAAATAATTAAAATGAATATTTAAAATTATAATAAATAGAAATAAAAATGAGATTTATTATTTATTAAGTAGTATATAGCTGTTAAAAGGTTTATGTATTTAGGTGTTTCGGGATTTATGAGCTTAGTGATTTAAGTAAGTAAGCATTTAGTGATCTATAATTTTTATTTAAAAAATGAAATAAAAAAAAATTTATTTTTTTTATTTTCACATTTTCAAAGGTTATAAGCTTTGAAAATATAATAATTTTAAATTTTTTTTTCAAATGTGAATACAATATTTAGTTATAAAAATCATTATATTTATATATCATATAAATTCAATATGAACATTTTTATTGAGAAATATACTAATAATGATGGAAAAATAACTTAATAATCTATTATTAATAAGATATATATCAATTAAAATATATTTACAAAACCTAAAATGATTCAGAAGTAAAGCAAAATATATTACTATATAATAATTTTTTGTTTTGAAAATTTTTTTTTCTTTTAAAAAGTTTATCTATATTATTTTGATGAAAAATAATTTATATAAATTATATTTGTGTAACTCATAATTTATTTTCTAATTAATATTTATAAAAAAAATAAACAAATAAATAATTAAATTTGAATATTTAAAATTAAAATGAAAAAAAAAAATGAGATTTATTCTCTATTATTTAGGATATACCAGTTTAATTTAAATTAGATCCATCTCACTAATAATTTATTTTGTAATTAATATTTCTATAAAAATAAACTGATAAATAATTAAAATAAAAATTAAAATTATACTGAATAATTAAAATAATTTATTTTGGTCCTCTCTCAACTCTAGAATGATTGCTAAAGCTCTAACCAAAATAATAGGAGCTTTTACATATCTCTATTATGTCTCATCATATTTGATGTTGAATCACTGGGATATCAGAGGTAATTTGACTCATGTACGCTAACATACTAAACCAAAGTTGTACCCCTATGTGTTGAAATAGGTAATTGTTGAGGATGCTATTTTTATTGATTATTGTAATTTCTTCTAAAATATCTCTAATGCATACAATCAAAGCAATTTTTGTTAAATCATAGTTCACCTCTAAAAAAATAACCACTTTGTAGACTATTAGAACAAACTAGCCCCAGGGCAGTTTGAGCAGGGCAAGAAGTATGTCTCTCTTTCAGTCAAGAATCAAAAAATTTATTTTATTGGCATGTCTAAGCCCCCTTTTTATATTTTCATGGATATGAAAAGTATCATTTCTTTCTTTTTATATTAAATGAGTTATGTATACAAGCTCACAATACCCAAAAAGGTGTAAATGAATCATATTCAAATGTATAAAAGGTTTTAATGATTGCTCAAAATATTAGTCTTTCTTACTGACACTTGAGGTCACAGATCAAAGGAAAAAGCCATAGTGATATTTCTAATCCCAAGAATTTTAGCTGTAGAAAGTTATAAAGAGTAGTACTCGAGCTTTAACTATTTCTAGGGTCATGACTTTTGCTCTTGAGGAATGTCCAAAGTTACAATCATTCCTAGTGCAATGACTTTGCAATATAAAGATAAAATGCACAACCTATGGTTATATCCAATACTGTGACCCAGTATTATAGTGATTAAATATGTATTCATTATCATTCTTAGTGCCATAACAATATGTTCAACAGAGAGACACAAGTTATGATATATTCTCATCGATATGATTTTGTGTTCTAGTGACAAAATATAGAATCATGACCATTGCTAATGCTACAATAATCTAAAGCATGAAAGAGACTGAATCCATAACTCATCACTTGAGTCATGACTTTGTGTTACATATACAAAAAGATAAATCTGTGACATTCCTAAAAGTTGTGAATTTCAATTTAAATGTAACACTTAGTCATTTGATTAAAAGTGCAAAACATGAGATTTAGGATTTAGGGTTTATGGGTTGGGGTTATAGTTTATGGTTTAAGGTTTAGGATTTAAAGTTTAGGGTTTATGGTTTTTTTCTTGTTTTTTATTTGGAAAATACACACTATATTTATTATTTAGGCACAAAACTTACAAAAGACTAAAAAGCTGACTAATTCAGGCAAGCCCACCAAATCCTATGGACCTTAATGATTCTATGCATAAAATACATAAAAAAACATAATGCCTAATAATTCCAAGTGTACGAATACAACTAAAATCACCTGGCATTCCCGGACTTCAGAGTTGACATTGAGTCATTATGCGCAGTGCATCCTTTCCATTCGGATTTGTCCAAGCCTTTGGAGGAACCTGAATGATGCACCATATTAAAACTATGCAAATATAAGATTGTGCATGTGTCTGACATGCAGCATCAAGCAATTGCCTATGTCATTGCTATGCAATGAAATACATATAAAACTGAATACCCATAAATCCACAAGTCCATATCTACGGCACTTAATTAGTTCATTCTCACCTCTAAATTCCACATTCTTTTGTTACAAGGATCCTTAAAAAGTATCTCTTTGGTTAGAATGCTTCCTCTTCGAGCTCCAAGAAATGGTTGTATGATGCACCGATAAAATATCAAAAATATGCATGCATCGGTGTGAATGTGTGATGAGGTCCATCTCATAGTATAATTATATACGCATACAACCAAGCTAGAATACAAGTAAAATTAAAAAATGCTATAAAGATGGGTCTTCTGCTCCCGAGAGTGTAGCATCGCCTAATGTGTATTTACAAAATACAATAGTCGGCCCCACTTAGAGATACTCATGGGTCCAGTTTCCCTCATTGCATGCTAAATAGAGAACATACAAGATTGTGTGTGTGAGTATGTCATGATCCATCTCTACAAGTACATGGTGCATACAAAGTCCAAAATACAAATAAGACTACAAACATAAAATACAAGTTTGAATCTTTCGCTCCCGTGTGGCAGGTCTGGACTCCATTGCTTACTGGCCCTGCTTATTTGATGCTTCGGATTTTGCCGGCTCTCCAATTAATCATGGATTCCCCGCTACTCCTGTTGGGCGACGGTTGGGTGGCCCTCTATGCTGCCTGATATGGCTAGTGGGACCCACTCCTAGCTACTCCTGGGTTTACTCCCGACCACTTTGCTCGGTCTCGTCAGTTGTCTGAATGTTATCATCCCGGCTTGCTAGTGGAGGCCTCTACAAGCTGGTGGCCCATATTTATGGCTGCTTCCAGGACTTGCTGGCCCCTCTAAATGCTACACCAAAATGGACAAGAATATGTGCACGTGTGTACTGTGGTTCGTCGCTATGTGTGTGTGGTGCAGTAGTATCATGGTTTAGGAGTTTAGTAATTTAAGTATTTAGGTATTTTGTGGTTTATAGGTTTTATTTAAATAATTAAATAAAAAAAAATTATCTTAATGATTTTTTCTCATTTTCAATGTTATAACCATTGAAAATATTATAATTTTTAATTTTTTTTCAAATGTTAATACAATATTAATTATAATAATCATAGAAATTAAATATCATGTAATTTCAATATAAATAATTGTATTGATGGATATTATAATGCTGATCATAAAATAGATTAATAAACTATTATTAATAAGATATATATTAATTAAAATTTTTTTGCAAAACCTAAAACGTTTCAAAATCAAAGTAAAATGTATTACTAAATAATAATTTTTTATTTTTAAATCTTTGATTCTTTTTATAAGCTTATAAATATTTTTGATGAAGATAAATTATTTAAATTATATTTGTCTCATTCATAATTTTATTTTGCAATTAATATTTTTATAAAAAGAAACTAATAAATAATTAAAATGAATATTAAAATTATAATGAATACAAATAAAAATGAGATTTATGATTAATTATTCAAGGTATACGGGTTTAATGGTTTAAGTATTTAAGAGTTTAGAAGTTTAGTGATTTAAGTGTTTAGGCATTTAGTAGTTTATATGTTTTATTTAAATAATGAAATAATAAAAAAATTATTTTTCAAATTTCTTTTTCAATTTTGAAGGTTATAACCTTTATAAATATAATAATTTTTAAATTTTTTCAAATATGAATACAATATTTAGTTATAATAAACATAATAATTATATATCATGTAAATTAAAATAAACAATTTTATTGATAGATATTAATAAACTAAATATAAATATAAATATAATAATGATCAAATAAAAAATTAATAAACTATTATTTATTGATAAATATTTATATATTTTTTATAAAACTTAAACCTTTAAATATTGTTTAAATGTTTAAGTATTTAAGGGTTTTGGGGTTTAAGAGTTTAGTGATTTAAGCATTTAGGCATTTAGTATTTTATAGGTTTTATATAAACAATAAAATAAAATAAAAATTATTTTTGTTATTATCTCATTTTCAAAGATGATAACCTTTAAAAATATAATAATTTTTAAATTATTTTCTAATGTAAATATAATATTTAGTTATAATAATCTTTATAATTTTATATCATGTAAATTCAATATAAACAATTTTATTGATAAATATTCTAATAATGATCAAAAAATAAATTAATAATCTATTATTATTAAGATAGATATCGATTAAAATATAATTACAAAACCTAAAATGATTCAGAAGCAAAGCAAAATATATTACTATGTAATAATTTTTTGTTTTTAAAATTTTTTTTTTATAAAAAGTTTATCTATTATTTTGATGAAAAATAATTTATTTAAAAAATTTTTGTCTAGCCCAATTTATTCTGTAATTAATATTTATATATAAATAAACAAATAAATAATTAAAATGAATATTTAAAATTATATCTAAAAAAATGAGATTTATTATTTATTATTTAGGGATACTATTTTAATTTAAATTACATCTGTCTAACTAATAATTTATTTTGTAATTAATATTTCTACAAAAATAAACTGATAAATAATTAAAATAAAAATTTGAAAATATACTGAATAAAATTTTAAATGAGATTTATGATTTATTATTACTGTATACTAGTTTAATGGTTTAAGTATTTAGATGTTTTTTCATTTAGGATTTTAGCGATTTATGTTTTTAGCCTTTTAGTGGTTTATACGTTTTATTTAAAAAATTAAAATATCTAAAAAATTTGCTATAATTTTTTCTCATTTTCATAGGTTATAACCTTTGAAAATATAATAATATTTATAATTTTTTGAAATGTGAATACAATACTTAGTTATAATAATATTAATAATTATATATCATATAAATTCAATAAATAATTTTATTGATAGATAATATAATAATGATCAAAATTTAAATTAATAAACTATTAATAAAAAGATTGATATTAATTAAAAAATATTTACAAAACTCAAATTTATTCATAATTAAAGTAAAATATATTACTGGATAATAATTTTTAATTTTTAAATTTATACTTCTTTTATAACCATATATTTTTTTTGATTAAAAATAAATTAATTAAAATATATATGTCGCTCTCATAATTTAATTTGTAATAAATATATCTATAAAAAAAACTAATAAATAATTAAAATGAATATTTTAAATTATAATGAAAAAATAATATTGAGATTTATTATTTATTATTTAGGGTATACCGGTTTAAAATGATTATCTATTTAGGGATTTCGAGATTGAGGAGTTATTGATTTAAGTATTTTGGCATTTAGTGGTTTATAAGATTTATTTAAACAATGAAATAACAAAAAAAATTATTTTTGTTATTTTTTCCCATTTACAAAGGTTATAACATTTGAAAATATAATAATATTAAAATTTTTTTAAAATGTGAATAAAATATTTAGTAATATTAATCATTATAATTATATATAATTAAACTAATTATAAATAATTTTATTGATAGATATGATATAAATTATCAAAAAATAAATTAATAAACTATTATTAATATGATAGATTATAATAAAATATAATTACAAAACCTAAAATGATTCAAAATCAAAGTAAAATTTATTACTAAATAATAATTTTTTGTTTTTAAATTTTTAATTCTTTTTATAAAATTATATTTTTTTTATTAAAAGTAAATTATTAATATTATATTTGTCTGACTAATTATTTATTTTATAATTAATATTTTTATAAAAAATAAACTAATAAATATTTAAAATGAATATTTAAAATTATAATGAATATAAATTAAAATGAGATTTAATATTTATTATTGCTGTATATGTAATTTATTTTTTGATAATCTTTTTGTATAACCAAATATTTTTTTCTTTTTTAATATTTTCATGTAATTCCAGGAAATGAAATATCACAAGGTCGGAAATGCAGCAGTAGCACAATAACGTAGGTCTCGCTGACTGGACAGTGGGGCGAAATTGGAGTAGAGCCTGACCCGTCTCATGATGCCACCCACTCTGGTTAAATGAACAAAGAGAAATTTTATTATAAAATATTTTATAATTTTATTTTCGGGTGGCTATTTTTGGACCCGTGGAACTATTCATCATCTCTCTCTCTTCTCTCTGTGCGATTTATCATGACTATTCTATGTGCTACATACTGTAAGACATTTCTGTTGCTTTAATATGTAACGCAAAGCATTTTCTGTTGGATTTTGCTTGTCATACTGAGCGACTAGTGAACCACGTTATTTTCGGTGTTTATTTCTCATTTTTAGATTCTATCATGGATGGTTGCTGACTTGGGATATATATTTTACTTGTTTTCTGTTGTTTCCGTGGTTCTGTATCTCAATCTCACTACTTTGGAAGCACAATTGCCCAACAATTATATATGGTATACCAGTTTAATGGATCGATTATTTAGGTAATTTGTTGTTTAGGAGTTTAGCAATTTATGTTTTTAGGCATTTAGTGGTATATAGGTTTTATTTATATAATAAAAATAAAAATTTTTTTTTAGATTTTTTTAGATTTTCAAAGGTTAACTTTAAAAATAAAATAATTTTTAAAATCTTTTAAAATATGAATACCATGTATAATTATATTAATATTATTAATTATATATCATATAAATTCAATATAAATAATTTTAATAATAGATATTATAATAATGATCAAAAATTAAATTAATAAACTATTATTAATAAAATAAATATTAACTAAAATATATTTACATAACACAAAATGATTCAAAATCAAATAAAAATATATTACTAATAAATTATATTTAATTTTTGAATTTTTATATCTTTTTATAAGCTTATATTTTTTTATGATTAAAAATAAATTATTTAAATAATATCTGTCTCACTCGAAATATATTTTATAATTAATTTTTCTAAAAATTAAAATATAAATAATTAAAATGAATATTTAAAATTATAATAAATAGAAATAAAAATGAGATTTATTATTTATTAAGTAGTATATAGCTGTTATAAGGTTTATGTATTTAGCGGTTTCGGGTATTATGAGCTACTGATTTAAGTAAGTAAAGATTTAGTGGTCTATAGGTTTTATTTAGAAAAGAAATAACAAAAAAAATTATTTTTTGTATTCTTTCTCATTTTTTAAGATTAAAACCTATGAAAATATATTAATTTTTACATTTTTTTCAAAAGTGAATACAATATTTATTTATAATAATCATAATAATTATATATCATATAAATTCAATATAAAAAACTATATTCATAGATATTATAATAATTATCAAAAAATAAATTAAAAATCTATTATCAATAAGATTGATATTACTTAAAATATATAATTAAAACCTAAAATTATTCAAAAGCAAAGCAAAATACATTCTTAATAAAAATTATTTGTTTTTAAATTTTTATTCTTTTTATCGGTTTATCTATTTTTTGATGAAAAATAATTTTTATAAATTATATATTTAACTCATAATTTATTTTATAATTAATATATATATATATATATATAAATAAAAAACTTAACAATCAAAATGAATTTTTTAAATTATAATTAAAACAAATAAAAATGAGATTTATTAATTATTATTTAGGATATACCGGTTTAAATAATTATCTATATAGGGGTATCGGGATTTTGTAGTTTAGTGATTTAAATGTTGAGGCATTTAGTGATTTATAGGTTTTATTTAAACAATGAAATAACATAAAAAATATTTTTTTTTTATTTTTTCACATGTTCAAAGGTTATAATCTTAGAAAATATAAAAATTTAAAACATTTTTCAAAAGTGAATAAAATTTTTGTTATAATAATTATTAAATTTATATATCATATAAATTCAATATAAACATTTTTATTGATAAATATTCTAATAATGATCAAAAAATAAATTAATAATTTATTATTATTAAGTTAGATATCAATTAAAATATAATTACAAAACCTAAAATGATTCAGAAGCAAAGCAAAATATATTACTATATAATAATTTTTTGTTTTGAAATTTTTTTTTCGTTTAAAAAGATTATCTATATTTTTTTGATGAAAAATAATTTATATAAATTATTTTTGTGTAACTCTTAATTTATTTTGTTATTAATATTTATATAAAAATAAACCAATAAATAATTAAAATGATTATTTAAAATTATAATTAAAAAAACTTAGATTTCTTATTTATTATTAAGGGTATACCGGTTTAATTTAAATTAGATCTTTCTAACTAATAATTTATTTTGTAATTAATATTTCTATAAGAATAAACTGATAAATAATTAAAATAAAAATTTAAAATTATACTGAATAAAAATTAAAATGAGATTTAAGATTTATTATTAATGTATACCAGTTTAATGGTTTTGACATTTAGAAGTTTAGAGATTTATGTTTTTAGGTATTTATTATTTTATATTTTTTATTTAAACAATAAAATAACAAAAAAAAATTGTAATATTTTTTGATTTTCAGAGATTATAACCTTTGAAAATATAATAAAATTTAAGATTTTCTGAAATGTGAATACAATTTTAGTTATAATAATATTAATAATTATATATCATATAAATTCAATATAAACAATTTTATTGATAGACAATATAATAATGATCACAAATTAATTAATAAACTATTAATAAAATGATAGATATTAATTAAAAAATATTTACCAAACTCAAATTGATTCAAAATTTAAGTAAAATATATTGCTTGATAATAATTTTTAATTTTTAAATTTTACTTCTTTTATAAGCGTATATATCATTTTTGATTAAAAATAAATTATTTAAATTATATTTGTTGCACTCATAATTTATTATGTAATAAATATTTCTATAAAAATAAACTAATAAATAATTAAAATGAATATTTAAAATTATAATAAATAAAATAACAATTAGATTTATTAATTATTAAGTAGTATATAGAGGTTTAATCGTTTATGTATTTAGAAGTTTACTGATTTACCTATATATGCATTTCCTGGTTTATATGGTTTATTTAAAAAATAAAATTACAAAAAATTTATTTTTGTTATTTTTTGATATTTCAAAGGTTATAACCTTCAAAAATGAGAAAAAATAACAAAAATACTTTTTTTTTATCTTATTTTTTAAATAAAACCTATAAACCACTAAATGACTAAATACTAAAATGACTAAACTCCTAATTCCGGAGCTCATAATTCTCATTTTTATTAGTATTCATTATTATTTTAAATATTCATTTTATTTAATTATCAATTTATTTTTATAGAAATATTAATTACAAAATAAATTATTAGTGAGACAGATTTAATTTAAATATTTTATTTTTCATCAAAAAAAATATATATGCTTATAAAAAGAGGAAAAATATTGTAAATAAAAAATTATTTTTTATTAATATATCTTATTTTGATTTTGAATCATTATAGATTTTACAATTATATTTAAATTTATATCATTCTTATTAATACTAGTTTATTAATTAATTAATTGATCATTATTATAATATTTATTAATAAAATTATTTATATTTAGTTAACATTATATAAAATTATTAAGATTATTATAACTAAATATTATATTCATATTTAAAAAAAAATAAAAATTATTATATTTTGAAATGTTATAACCTTCAAAAATTAAAAAAAATTAAAAAATTAAATTTTTTGTTTTTTCATTCTTTAAATAGAAACTATAAATCACTAAAGGTCTAAACAATTAAATCACTAAACTCCTGAACCACAAAACACCTAAATACTTAAATAATTAAACGGGTATATCCTGAATACTAAATAATAAATCTCAATTTTATTTGTATTCATTATAATTTTAAATATTCATTTTAATTATTTATTAGTTTATTATTATAGAATTATAAATTACAAAATAAATTATAAGCAAGACAAATATAATTTAAGTAATTTATTTTTAAAAACAAAAATATAAACTTATAAAAAAAGCAAAATATTAAAAAAAATTATTATTTATTAAGATATTTTACTTTGATTTTGAATAAATTTAGGTTTTGTAAATACTTTTTAAATAATAACTATTTTATTAATAATAGTTTATTAATTTATTTTTTGATCATAGTTATAATATCTAGCAATATAATTTTTTATATTGAATTTAAATGAATTATAATTATGAAGATTATTATAACTTAATATTATATATACATATGAAAAAATTTAAAAAATATTATATTTTCAAATGTTATAACATTTGAAAATTTATAAAAATATCAAAAATATTTTTTTTGTTATTTCATTGTTTAAATAAAATTTATAAACAACTAAATGCCTAAAAACATAAATCGCTAAACTTCTAAATGACAAAACCTCTAAATACGTAAACCATTAAACTGGTATACATTAATAATAATTCATAAATCTCATTTAAATTTTTATTCAGTTTAATTTTAAATTTGTATTTTAATTATTTAACAAATTATTTTTTTTAGAAATAGTAATTACTAAATAAATTATTAGTAAGACAGATCTAATTAAAATTAGACTGATATACCCTAAATAATAAATAATAAATCTTAATATTATTTTTTTCATTATAATTGTAAATATTCATATTAATTATTTATTTGTTTATTTTTATATAAATATTAATTAAAAAATAAATTATGAGTTAGAAAAATATAATTTATACAAATTAATTTTCATCAAAAAAATATGGATAAACTTTTTAATAGAAAATAAAATTTCAAAACAACAAATTATTACATAATAATATATTTTGATTTCTTATGAATCATTTTAGGTTTTTTTATTATAGTTTAATTGATTTCTATCTTATTAATAATAGATTATTAATTTTTTTTATCATTATTATAATATTTATCAATAAAATTATTTATATTGAATTTATATGATATATAAATATAATGATTATTATAACTAAATATTGAATTCACTTTTGAAAAAAATTTTAAAATTATTATATTTTCAAAGGTTATAACCTTTGAAAATATCAAAAAATAATAAAAATAAATATTTTGTTATTTTAATTTTTAAATAAAACCTATAAACCACTAAATGCATAAATAGTTAAATTAGTAAACTCCTAAGGACCCTAATGCCTAAATACATAAATCATTAAACTGATATATTCTACTTAATAATTAATAAATCTAATTTTTATTTCAATTTATTATATTTTTAAATATTCATTTTAATTATTTATAACTTTATTTTTATAGAAATATTTATTACAAAATAAATTATGAGTGCGACAAATATAATTTAAATAATTTATTTTTAATCAAAAAAATATATACGCTTATAAAAGAAGTAAAAATTTAAAAATTAAAAATTATTATCCAGTAATATTTTTACTTTTAATTTTGAATCAATATGGGTTTTGAAAATATTTTTTAATTAATACCAATCTTATTATTAATAGTTTATTAATTTAATTTTTGATCATTATTATAATATATATCAATAAAATTGTTTATATTGATTTTATATGATATATAATTATTAAAATTATTATAACTAAATATTGTATTCACATTTCAAAAAATTTTAAATATTATTATATTTTCAAAGGTTATAACCAATGAAAATGAGAAAAAATTACAAATTTTTTTTGTTATTTTATAGTTTTAAAAAAACCTATAAGCCCCTAAAAGCCTAAAAACATAAATCACTAAACTCCTAAACGACAAAACTTTAAAAACTTAAACTATTAAATTGGTATACATTAATAATAAATCATAAATCTCATGTTAATTTTTATTAAGTATAATTTAAAATTTTTATTTTAATTATTTATTAGTTTATTTTTATAGAAATATTAATTACAAAATAAATTATTAGGGACACATATCTAATTTAAATAATTTATTTTTTATCAAAAAAAAATATATATGCTTATAAAAAGAGGCAAAATTTTAAAAATAAAAAATTATTTTGTAATATATTTTATTTTGATTTTAAATCATTTTATTTTTTACAATTATATTTTAATTTATATCATTCTTATTAATAATAAGAATGATATATTATATTAACATTTATTTTATAATATATTCTTATAAATTTATTTTGTAATATCTATTAATAAAATTTTTTTATTGAGTTTACATTATATATAATTATTAAGAATATTATAACTAAATATTATATTAAAATTTAAAAAAAATTAAAAATTATTTTATTTTCTAAGGTTATAACCTTCAAAAATTAAAAAAATCAAAATAATTAATTTTTTATTTTTTCCTTCTTTAAATAAACACTATAAATCACTAAAGTCCTAAACACTTAAATCACTAAACCCCAAAACATCTAAATACTTAAACCATTAAACTAGTATATCCTGAATAATAAATAATAAATCTCAATTTTATTTGTATTCATTATAATTTTAAATATTCATTTTAATTATTTATTAGTTTATTTTTATAGAATTATAAATTAAAAATAAATTATGTGGAAGACAAATATAATTCAAATAATTTACTTTTAATAAAAAAAATATAAACTTATAAAAAGAAGAAAAACATCAAAAAAAATTTTATTTAGTATTATATTTTACTTTGATTTTGAATAAATTTATATTTTGCAAATATATTTTAAAAAATATCTATCATATTAATAATAATTTATTAATTTATTTTTTGATCATTAAAATAAGATCTATCAATATAATTATTTATATTGAATTAACATGATATATAATTATTAAGATTATCATAACTAAATATAGTATTCACATATAAAAAAAATTTAAAAATTGTTATATTTTCAAATGTTATAACCTTCAAAAATGAAAAAAAATAACTAAAATAAATTTTATGTTATATCATTGTTTAAATAAAACTTATAAACCATTAAATCCCTAAATACATAAATCTCTAAACTCCTAAACCCCGAAGTCCCTCAATACCTAAACCTTTAAACTCGTAAACATTAAATATAATTTAAATAATTTATAGAAATATTAATTACAAAATAAATTATGAGTGAAAAATATAATTTAAATAATATATTTTTCATCAAAAAAATATATAAGCTTATAAAATGATGCAAAAACTAAAAAAAATTATTATTTAGAAATAAATTTTACTTTGATTTTGAATCATTTTCGGTTTTTTAATTGTATTTTAATTTATATCTATCATACTAATAATTGTTTATTAATTTATTTTTTGATAATTAATATAATATGTATCAATAAAAGTGTTTATATTTATTTTATATTATATATAGTTATAATAATTATTATTACTAAATATTGTATTCACATTTATAAAAAAGTTTAAAATTATTATATTTTCAAATGTTTTGACATTTGAAAATATTAAAAAATATCAAAAATAAATTTTTTGTTATTTCATTCTTTAAATTAAAATTATAAACCATTAAATGCCTAAATACTTAAATGAATAACTTCTAAATCTCGAAAACCCTAAATAGATAAATTTTTTAAACAGGTATATTCTAAATAATAAATAATAAATCTCATTTTTATTTTTTCATTATAATTTTAAATATTCATTTTAATTATTTATTTGTTTATTTTTATATAAATATTAAAAACAAAATAAATTATAAGTTAGAAAAATATAAGTTATATAAATTATTTTTCAACAAAAAAATATAGAAAAACTTATTAAATGAACAAAAAAATTAAAAACAAAAAAATTATTATATAGTAATATATTTTACTTTGTTTCTGAATCATTTTAGGTTTTGTAATTATATTTTAATAGATATCTAAATTATTAATAATAGATTATTAATTTATTTTTTGATCATTATTAGAATATTTATCTATAAAAATATTTATATTTAATTTATATGATATATAAATTTAATAATTATTATAACTAAATATTGTATTAACTTTTGAAAAAAAATTTAAAATTATTATATTTTCAAAGATTATAAGCTTTGAACATGTGAAAAAACAAAAAAATATATATTTTTTTATTATTTAATTGTTTAAATAAAACCTATAAATCACTAAATGCCTAAACACTTAAATCACTAAACTATAAAATCTCGATACCCATATATAGATAATCTTTTAAACAGGTATCCCCTAAATAATAATTAATAAATCTCATTTTTATTTTTTTTCATTTTAATTTAAAAAATTCATTTTGATTGTTTAGTTTTTTATTTTTATATATATATTAATTTTAAAATAAATTATGAGTTAAAAAATTAATTTAAAAAAATTATTTTTCATCAAAAAATAGATAAGCTTATTAAAAGAATAAAAATTTAAAAACAAATAATTATTATTAAGTAATATATTTTGCTTTACTTTTGAATCATTTTAGGTTTTGATATTATATTTTAAGTAATATCAATCTTATTCATAATAGATTTTTAATTTATTTTTTGATAATTACTAAAATATCTATCAATAAAATTGTTTATAATGAATTTATATTATATATAATTACTATGATTATTATAAATAAATATTTATTTACCTTTGAAAATATCAAATAATAATAGAAATAATTTTTTTTTTATTTTTTTTCTTAAATAAAACCTATAAACCACTAAATACATACACAGTTAAATCAGTAAACTCCTAAACCCTGTAATTCCTAAATACATAAACCATTAAACTGCTATATACTACATAATAATTAATAAATCTAATTTTTATTTCTATTTATTATAATTTTAAATATTCATTTTAATTATTTATTAGTTTATTTTTATTTAAATATTTATTACAAAATAAAGTATGAGTGGGACAAATATAATTTAATTAATTTATTTTTAATACAAAAAATATACTATTCTAAAAGAAGTAAAAATTTAAAAATTAAAAATTATTATCGAGTAATATATTTTACTTAAATTTTGAATCAATTTGGGTTTTGTAAATATTTTTTAATTAATATCTATCTTTTTATTAATAGTTTATTAATTTAATTTTTGATCATTATTATATTGTCTATCAATAAAATAGTTTATATTGAATTTATATGATATATAATTATTAATATTATTATAACTAAATATTGGATTCACATTTCAAAAAATTGTCAATATTATTATATTTTCAGAGGTTATAACCTCTGAAATGATAACAAATTATAGAATTTTTTTTTTATTTTTTTTGTTCATCTATGTGAACATTAACCATAATAGCAATACTACATTTTTTAAACAATTACTTAAAATATTAAGGGATAGCTAAAGATGACCACAAACATTGGTAGCATCAATTACTACTTAAGTAATTGCTAAAATTAGGCAGCTTAATATAACAAAAAAAATACAACTAATAACAACCATGATAATAATCATTTCAAAGGTCCGTCCCAGGACAGCAACGAAAATCCAAACCCAATTAATTATCTCTTCTACAACTCCTCCCATTTCTTCCTCCATTGTAGAAGGACAACCAAAGATGAAAATATGTTAATCATGTAGACATAAATTTCTAAGATGAAAGAGTAATAAAAAAACAAAATATTACCTTATAAAATTTAATACACTCATTCTAAATTTTGTTGGCCAACTATAGTTGGAAGAATATTTGGATCTTGAGACCCCTCTGAAAATTGTAATTGAACCATATTTTTATTAAATTGAAGGAATAAAATAAGTAAAAGTGAAATTAAAATTTACAAGATTTGTATACTAACCTGATTCATTATCATCAAGGTCTTGAACTAATTCTTCAATTTCAATAGGGTTGGTTGAGCTTCTCAACCAATCTTGTAGATATAAGAGAACTTCAGCTGTAATAGGTGTTAAATAACTCCTAAATTTATCTAAAGTTTTTTTCCCATTGCTAAATAACCCCATTGTATCTCTACTATTTTCACAAAGCTCAATTTTTTTCAAAATTCGAATAATCTTAGGAAAATAAACACTAGATGTAGAATATTATGAGCCAAAAAATTTACAAGTTATTATATAAAAAGTTTTCAAGAAATGAGCGAAAATTTTGGCGTTTGTTCAGTCTCTCTCAGTTAGAATGTTTGAACCAAACTCTTTCAAAAACCTTTTGTCTTTGTACTCCAATTATCAAATTCTTTTTGATATTTTATATCAATTTGTAGAATCAAATAAGTTGAATTCCATCTTGTAGGACAATCTAATTGCAATGAAGATCATTATGTCAAGTTTGCTTCTTCAACACATAACTTAAACATATCTAATCTTTTAGGACTGCTCCTCACATATTTCACCATACCTCTAATTTTTTGAATAGCACCCTCAACTACCGCAATGATGTCTCTGACAATTAAGATTAGGTTATGAGCACAACTTCTCATATGAAAATGCTCGCCTCTCAAAGGTACAACACTTTTCTTCACAAGCCTTTTATTCAATTGTTCAACTACAACATCATTATTTGATGCATTGTCAATAGTAATGAACATCAACTTTCTCAAACCCCATTCATTCATGCAAAACTCAATAGCATTTCTAATATTAACTCCAGAATGACTTTTAATTACACAAAAGTTCAAAAGCCTTTTATGCATATTCCATTGAGAATCAATGAAATGAACAGTCAAACATATATAATACAAATTTTGAATGCTAGTCCAAGTGTCTGTAGTCAATGAATCTCGACAATAATGAGATGATATGCTATCAAATAATTTCTTCTTTTCCTTCACAAACAAAGAAAAACAATCCTTTAGTGTAGAGTGCCTAGATGGAATTTTAAATTGAGGAAGACTAACTTTACAAAACTCCTTAAACTCATCCCTCTCAACAAAACAAAAAAGCAATTCATCTTTTATGATCATTTTCACCAAAGCCTCCCTAACTAGTTGTTGATCAAATTGTCAACAAGTTAATTTGTTATCCTATGAACTAGTACCTTTAGTGAAACTCAACAAAGATTGTGACTTGTCTTTACCTATGTGAGCTTCTATTAATTCTTTTTTGTGTGGAAATTTCCTACAAGTCTTTCTCAAGTATTTCCAAAAACCCAAAGTACCTAGATCAATTTTTTCCAAGTAATCTTTCCTACACCATATACAAGCTGCCATACTAGTTTCATTTCCCTCTGAATCAACTAATATATCATAAGTTTCCCAAACAGCAGACTTAGACTTTTAATGAGCTTGAGGTTAAGAAGTACCTTGACTTTCTTTTACAATTATAATTCAAGAACCTCCCATAACAATAGAAGGGTTCGTGAAAAAATGATGATTGGATTTACCAGTACTTTTATCATTTGAGATGTGATCATCTTAAATTTATTATATTTTTTGTTTACCACTAGATTGTGCCATCTGCATTTCCATTAATTAATATGATATGTTATGCATAAATACATATAAATATTTCTAACAAGCAAGCTCTACAAAACTGACTGTAACACAATCAGCCCACTCATTCAGCACCACCACAACACCACAACCAATACTCAACTAAACTGACTGAGACACATAAAAATAATAATTAATAACTCAATTCTCGTCAGAAAAACAAACCAAAAGGCTGGTGGCATCTGTTACATGGTGGAGGCAACAAAAAGTGCGAAAGGACAAGGGCTGGACCTAACTGAACAAGGCTGGAACGGCATGAAGTGGCCTGGAACTCGTCGGAACAGCAAAAGGTGAGTCGGAATTTAATGGGCAGTAGCGGAATTGGTGGCATCTTCATGTTATATATATATTCCTGGTTCTAGTTTCGGTTTTTTAGGATTGGACGGTTCTCGGGATGGAAATTGCTTAAGATCTGGAACCATCCCAAAAGAAAAAATACGTGACAGAACGAGACGGGAAAATTCAAATCAATGGATTTTTCTCAGTCCCAATTCTTTCGGGACAAGACTTCAGGTCGGGTCACGAATCTCCGAGTCCTGTGAGCTGCCCTACTAAATGCATATAAAGTTAAATCAGGAAACTCCTAAACCCCGTAATGCCTAAATACATAAACCATTAAACCGTAAATAATACTTAATAATTAATAAATCTAATTTTTATTGCTTTTTATTATATTATTAAATATTCATTTTAATTATGTATTAGCGTATTTATTTAAAAATATTTAATACAAAATAAATTATGAGTGGGTCAAATATAATTTAAATAATATATTATTTATCTAATAAAAATAAACGCTTATAAAAGAAGTATAAATTTAAAAATTAAAAATTATTATCAAGTAATATAAGTTACTTTAATTTTGAATCAATTTGGGTTTTGTACATATTTTTTAATTAATATCTATCTTAATAATAATAATTTATAAATTTAATTTTTGATCATTATTATAATATCTATCAATAAAATTATTTATATTAAATTTATATGATATATAATTATTAATATTATTATAACAAAATATTGTATTAAAATTTCAGAAAATTTTAAATAGTATTATATTTTCAAAATTTATAACCTATGAAAATGATAAAAAATTATGAAAATTTTTTTTTGTTTTTTTATTTTTTTAAATAAAACATATAAACCACTAAAAGCCTAAAAACATAATTCGCTAAACTCCTAACGACAAAACCTCTAAATACTTAAATAATTAAACTGCTATACATTAATAATAAATCATAAATCTCATTTTTCTTTTTATTCAGTATAATTTTAAATTTTTATTTTAATTATTTAACAATTTATTTTATAGAAATATTAATTACAAAATAAATTGAGTTAGACAAATATAATTTATTTAAATTATTTTTCATCAAAAAATTATTAATAAACTTTTTAAAAGAAAAAAAATTCAAAACAAAAAATAATTATATAGTAAGATATTTTGCTTTTCTTCTGAATTATTTTAGGTTTTGTAATTATATTTTAATTGATATCTATCTTATTAATAATAGATTATTAATTTATTTTTTGATCATTATTAGAATATTTATCAATAAAATTGTTTATATGGAAATTATATGATATATAAATATAAAAATTATTATAACTAAATATTGATTTCACTTTTGATAAAATTTTAAAAAGTATCATATTTACAAATGTTTATAACATTTGGAAATATGAAAAAAAAATAAAAATAAATATTTTGTAAATTTATTTTTTAAATAAATCCTATAAACCACTAAATGCATACATAGTTATATCAGTAAACTCCTAAACCCCGTTATGCCTAAATACATAAACCATTAAACTGCTATATACTACTTAATAATTAATAAATATAATTTTTATTTAAATTTATTATTATTTTAATTATTTATTAGTTTATTTTTATAGAAATTTTTATTACAAAATAAATTATGAGTACGACACATATAATTTAAATAATTTATTTTTAATCAAAAAATATATATACGCTTTTAAAAGAAGTATAAAAGAAGTATTATTAAAAATTTAAAATTATTATGGACTAATATATTTTACTTTAATTTTGAATCAATTTGGGTTTTGTAAATATTTTTTAATTAATATCTATCTTATTATAAATAGTTTATTAATTTAATTATTGATCATTATTATAAAATATATCTATAAAATTGTTTATGTATATTTTATATGATATAGAATTATTAAAATTATTATAACTAAATATCATATTCAAATTTCAAAAAATTTTAAATATTATTAAATTTTCAAAGGTTATAACATTTGAAAATGACAAAATTACAATTTTTTTTTCTTATTTTATTGTTTAAATAAAACCTATAAATGACTAAATGCCTAAAAACATAAATTGCTAAACTCCTAAACGACAAAACCTCAAAATACTTAAACCATTAAACTGCTATACATTAATAATAAATCATAAATCTCATTTTAATTTTTATTCAGTATAATTTTAAATTTTTATTTTAATTATTTATCAGTTTATTTTTATAGAAATATTATTTACAAAATAAATTATTAGTGAGACAGATAAAACTTAAATTAAACTGGTATACCCAAAATAATAAATAATAAATCTCATTTTTTTTCATTATAATTTTAAATAATCATTTTAATTATTAATTTTTTATTTTTATATAAATATTAATTACAAAATAAATTATGAGTTAGAAAAATATAATTAATATAAATTATTTTTAATTGAAAAATATAGATAAACTTATAAAAAGAATAAAAAATTAAAAAACTAAAATTTATTATATAGTAATATATTTTGCTCTACTTCTGAATCATATTTGGTTGAGTAATTATAATTTAATTGATATCTATCTTATTAATAATTGTTAATTAATTTATTTCTGATCAATATTAGAATATTTATCAATAAAATTGTTTATATTGAATTTATATGATATATAAATATAATGATTATTATAACTAAATATTGAATTCACTTTTGAAAAAAATTTAAAAATTATTATATTTACAATGGTTATAACCTTTGGAAATATGAAAAAATAATAAAAATAAATATTTTGTTATTTTATTTTTTAAATAAATCCTATAAACCACTAAATGCATACACAGTTATATCAGTAAACTCCTAAACCCCGTTATGCCTAAATACATAAACCATTAAACCGCTATATACTACTTAATAATTAATAAATATAATTTTTATTTATTTTTTATTATTATTTTAAATATTCATTTTACTTATTTATTAGTTTATTTTATAGGAATTTTTATTAGAAAATAAATTATGAGTGCGACACATATAATTTAAATAATTTATTTTTAATCAAAAAAAAAATACTTTTGAAAGAAGTATAAAAGAAGTATTATTAAAAATTATTATCAACTAATATATTTTACTTTAATTTAGAATCAATTTGGGTTTTGTAAATATTTTTTTAATTAATATCTATCTTATTATAAATTGTTTATTAATTTAATTTTTGATTATTATTATAATATCTATCAATAAAATTGTTATATTTATTTTATATGATATAGAATTATTAAAATTATAATATCTAAATATTGTATTCAAATTTCAAAAAATTTTAAATATTATTAAATTTTCAAAGATTATAACATTTGAAAATGATAAAAAATTACAAATTTTTTTTTGTTATTTTATTGTTTAAATAAAACCTATAAATCAATTAATGCCTAAAAAGATAAATCACTAAACTCCTAAACGACAAAACCTCAAAATACTTAAACCATTAAACTGGTATACATTAAAATAAATCATAAATCTCATTTTAATTTTTATTCAGTATAGTTTTAAATTTTTATTTTAATTATTTATCAGTTTATTTTTATAGCAATATTAATTACAAAATAAATTATTAGTTAGACAGAAATAACTTAAATTAAACTGGTATACCCTAAATAATAAATAAGAAATCGCATTTTTTTCTCTATAATTTTAAATATTCATTTTATTATTAATTTTTTATTTTTATATAAATATTAATTAAAAAATAAATTATGAGAGACAAATATAATTTATATAAATTATTTTTAATCATAAAAATATAGATTAACTTTTAAAATAAAAAAAAATTTCAAAACAAAAAATTATTATATAGTAATATATTTTGCTTTGCTTATGAATCATTTTATGTTTTATAATTATATTTTAATTGATATCTATATTATTAATAATAGATTATTAATTTATTTTATGATCATTATTAGAATATTTATCACTAAAATTATTTATGTTGAAATTATATGATATATAAATATAATGATTATTATAACTAAATATTTAATTCACTTTTGAAAAAAATTTAAAAATTATTATATTTTCAAAGGTTATAACCTTTGAAAATATCAAAAAATAATAAAAATAAGTGTTTTGTTGTTTTATTTTTAAATAAAATCTATAAACCACTAAATGCATACACAATTAAATCAGTAATCACCTAAACCCCGTAATACCTAAATACATAAACCATTAAACTGCTTTATAATACATAATAATTAATAAATCTAATTTTAATTTCTATTTATTATAATTTTAAATATTCATTTTAATTATGTATTAGTTTATCTTTATAGAAATATTTATTAAAAAATAAATTATGAGTGCGACAAATATAATTTAAATAATTTATTTTTAATCAAAAAAATATATACGCTTATAAAAGAAGTAAAAATTTAAATATTAAAATTATTATCCAGTAATATATTTTACTTTAATTTTGAATCAATTTGGGGTTTGTAAATATTTTTTATTTAATATCTATCTTATTATTAGTAGTTTATTAATTTAATTTTAATCATTATTATAATATCTATCAATAAAATTATTTATATTGAATTTATATCATATATAATTACTAATATTATTATAACTAAATATTGTATTCACATTTCAAAAAATTTTAAATATTATTATATTTTCAAAAAATTACAAAATTTTTTTTTGTTATTCTATTGATTAAATAAAACCTATAAACCACTAAATGCCTAAAAACCAAAATCGCTAAACTCCTAAAAGACAAAACCTCTAAATACTTAAACCATTAAACTAGTATATACATTAGTAATAAATCATAAATATCATTTTAATTTTTATTCAGTATAATTTTTTATTTTTATTTTAATTAATTTTCAGTTTATTTTTATAGAAAGATTAAATACAAAATAAATTATTAGTACGACAGATCTAATTTAAATTAGACCGGTATACCCTAAATAATAAATAATAAATCTCATTATTTTTTAATTATAATTTTAAATATTCATTTTAATTATTTATTTGTTTATTTTTATATAAATATTAATTACATATTAATTTATGATTTACACAAATATAATTTATGTAAATTATTTTTCATCAAAAAATTATAGATAAACTTTTTAAAAGAAAAAAAAATTCAAAAAAAAATTATTATATAGTAATATATTTTGCTTTGCTTCTTAATCATTTTAGGTTTTTAATTATATTTTAATTGACATCTATCTTATTAATAATAGATTATAAAGTTATTTTTTCATCATTATTAGAATATTTATCAATAAAAATATTTATATTGAATTAATATGATATATAAATTTAATGATTATTATAACTAAATATTGTATTCACTTTTGAAAAAAATTTTAAAATTATTATATTTTCAAAGGTTATCACCCTAGAAATTGTTAAAAAATAAAAAAAATATTTTTTCTTTGTTATTCTATTGTTTAAATAAAACCTATACTCCACTAAATGCCTAAGCATTTAAATCACTAAACTACAAAATCCCGATACCTCTATATAGATAATCCTTTAAATTGGTATACCCTAAATAAAAAAAAAATTTCATTTTTATTTGTTTTCATTATAATTTAAAAAATTCATTTTGATTGTTTAGTTTTTTATTTTTATATATGTATTAATTATAAAATAAATTATGAGTTAAAAATATAATTGATAAAAATTATTTATAATCAAAAAAATATAAGCTTATAAAAAGAAGGACAAATTTAAAAATTAAATACTATTATTTAGTAATATATTTTGATTTGATTTGGAATCATTTTGTGTTATGTAAATATATTTTAATTAATATTTATATTATTAAAAATAGTTTATTAATTTAATTTTTGATCATTATTATAATATCTATAATTAAAATTGTTTATATTGAATTTATATGATATATAATTAGTAAGATTAATATAATTATACATAGTATTCACATTTCAAAAAATTTTAAAAATTATTTTATTTTTAAAGGTTATAACCATTAAAAATTAGAAAAAATCTAACAAAAAATTTTTTTATTTTTATTATATAAATAAAACCTATAAACCACTAAATGCTTAAAAAAATAAATTGATAAACTCCTAAATGACAAAACCCCGAAATAATGAAACCATTAAACTGGTATACCACATATAATAAATCATAAATCTCATTTTAATTAGTATTTATCATAATTTTAAATATTCATTGTAATTATTTATTAGTTTATTTTTTATAGAAATATTAATTACAAAATAAATAATGAGCGAGACAACTATAATTTTAATAATTTATTTTTAATCCTAAAAAAATATAACCATATAAAAAGAAGTAAAAATTTAAAAACAAAAAATTATTATTTAGTAATATATTTTACTTTGATTTTGAATCATTTTATATTGGTTTTGCAATTATATTTTAATTGCTATAAATCTTATTAAGAATAGTTTATTAATTTATTATTTGATCAATTTTATAATATCTAACAATAAAATTACATATATTGAATTTAAATGTCTTATAGTTATTAAGATTATTATAACTAAATATTATATTTACATTTAAAAAATATTTAAAAATTATTATATTTTCAAAGGTTATAACCTTCAAAAATGATAAAAAATCACAAAAATAATTTTTTTATTATTTTATTATTTAAATAAAATATATAAACCACTAAATGCCTAAACATTTAAATCTCTAGACTCCTAAACTCCAAACCCCCCTAAATACTTAAACCATTAAACCTATATAACCAAAATAATAAATAATAAATCTCATTTTTATTTGTATTCATTATAATTTTAAATATTCATTTTAATTATTTTTTAGTTTATTTTTATAGAAATAATAAATACAAAATAAATAATGAGTGACACATATATAATTTAAATATATTATTTTTTATGAAAAAAATTATAAGCTTATAAAAATAAACAAAATTTCAAAAATTTAAAATTTTATTTAATAATATAATTTACTTTGATTTTGAATTATTTTGGGTTCTAGCAAATATATTTTAATTAATATTTATCTTATTAATAATAGTTTATTAATTTATTTTTTGATCATCAAATAATATATATTAATAAATTTTTATGTTGAATTTACATTAAATATAATTATTAAGATTATTATAACTAAGTATTGTATTCATATTTTAGAACTATTAAAAAATTATTATATTTTCAAAGGTTATAACCTTTGAAAATCACGAAAATTCATAAAAATAATTTTTTTGTTATTTCATTGATTAAATAAAACCTATAAACACCTAAATGTGTAAACATATAAATCAATAAACTCATTAACCCCAAAACCACAATACACTTAAACCATTAAATAGGTCTACCATAAATAATTAATCATAAATCTCATTTTTATTAGTATTCATTATAATTTTATATATATTTTTTAATTATGTATTAGTTTATTTTTATAGTTTCATTATTAGTATTCATTATTAGTGAGACAAATATAATTTAAATAATTTATTTTTCATCAAAAAATATATAATCTTATAAATGGATACAAAGATTAAAAAATTTAAAATTAATATTTAGTAAAATATTTCACTTTGATTTTGAATCCTTTTAGGTTTTGTAAATATATCTTAAACAATATTTATCTAATTAATAATTGTTTATTAATCTTTTTGTATGATCATTATTATAATATATATCAATATAATTGTTTATATTTAATTTCCATGATATATAATTATTAAGATTATCATAACTAAATATAGTATTCACATTTAAAAAAGATTTAAAAATTGTTATAGTTTCAAAGGTTATATCCTTCAAAAATGAGAACAAATAACGAAAAAATTTATTTTTTTATTTTATTTTTTAAATAAAACCTATAAACTACTAAATGCTTAAACACTTAAAAATTGTTATAGTTTCAAAGGTTATATCCTTCAAAAATGAGAACAAATAACAAAAAAAATTATTTTGTTATTTTATTTTTTAAATAAAACCTATAAACTACTAAATGCTTAAACACTTAAATCACTAAATTCTTAAATCCCAAAACTCCTAAATATATAATCTTTTAAACCTGTATATTTTATCTTAATAATAATAGTTTTATTTAATATCTATCTTATTAATATATTTTACTTTGATTTTGAATCATTTTAGGATTTGCAAATAAATTTTATTTTATA
The DNA here is from genome assembly GCA_029783825.1 of Sapria himalayana. Taxonomy (NCBI): domain Eukaryota; kingdom Viridiplantae; phylum Streptophyta; class Magnoliopsida; order Malpighiales; family Rafflesiaceae; genus Sapria; species Sapria himalayana. The sequence continues at coordinate 254,135 of JAREIK010003263.1, forward strand.
TCTATCTTATTAATAATAGTTTATTAATTTATTTTATTATTGTCATCATAATATCTATAAAAAAATTATTTATATTGAATTTACATAATGTATAATTATTTAGATTATTATAAGAAAATAATATTTTCACATTTTAAAAAAAATTAAAAATTATTAAGTTTTCAAAGGTTATAACCTTTGAAAATAAGAAAAAATAAAAAAATAATTTTTTTGTTATTAGATTTTTTAAATAAAATCTATATACCACAAAATACCAAAATTTTTAATGACTAAACTTTTAAACCCCGTAGCCCATAAATACATAAGGCTTTAAATTAGTATACTCTAAATAATAAATAATAAATCTCATTTTTATTAGTATTCATTATATTTTTAAATATTCATTTTAATTATTTATCAGTATATTTATATAGAAATATTAATTACAAAATAAATTATTAGTGAGACAATTATAATATAAAAAATTTATTTTTCATCAAAAAAATTTAAGATTATAAAATGAGGAAAAATTTTTAAAACAAAATATTATTATTTAGTAATTTATTTTAATTTAATTTTGAATAATTTTAGATTTTGCAATTATATTTTAATTTATATCATTCTAATTAATAATAGTTTATTAATTTATTTATTGATCATTATTATAATATCTATTAATAAAATTATTTATATTGATTTTACATTATATATAATTATCAAGCTTATTATAACTAAATATTATATTCACATTTTAAAAAAAAATTAAAAATTATTATATTTTCAAAGGTTATAACCTTGAAAAATTAGATAAAATCACTTAAGGCATAAACACTTAAATGACTAAATCGCAAAACACCTAAATACTTAAACCATTAAATCTGTATATCCTGAATAATAAATAATAAATCTCAATTTTATTTGTACTCATTATAATTTTAAATATTTATTTTAATTATTAATTAGTTTACTTTTATAAAATTATAAATTACAAAATAAATTATGAGGAAGACAAATATAATTTAAATAATTTATTTTTAATAACAAAAATATAAACTTATAAAAAAAGAAAAATATTTAAAAAATTATTATTTAGTAATATATACTTTGATTTTGAATAAATTTAGATTTTGGAAATATATTTTAAATAATATCTATCATTATTAATAATAGTTTACTAATTTATTTATTGATCATTATTATAATATCTAGCAATGTGATTATTTATATTGAATTGAAATGACTTATAATTATTAAGATTATTATAACTAAATATTATATTTACATTTGAAAAAAATTTAGAAATTTTTATATTTTCAAAGGTTATAACCTTAAAAAATTTGAAAAAAAAAATAAAAATAAATTTTTTGTTATATCATTGTTTAAATAAAACTTATAGACCACTAAATGCCTAAACACTTTAATCTCGAAACTCCAAAACACAAAAGCCCCTAAATACTTAAAACTTTAAACTCGTAAACCTTAAATATAATTTTAATAATTTATTTTTCATCAAAAAAAATAAGCTTATAAAAAGAAGCAAAAACTGTAAAACAAAAATAATTATTTGGTAATAAATTTTACTTTGATTTTGAATAATTTTAGGTTTTGCAATTATATTTTAAATTAAATATATCATATTAATAATAGCATATTAATTTATTTTTTGATAATTGATATCATAACTATCAATAAAATTGTTTATATTTAGTTTATATTATATATAATTATAATGATTCTTATTACTAAATAGTGTATTCACATTTTTAAAAAATTTAAAGTTATTATATTTTCAAATGTTATAACCTTTGAAAATGTTAGAAAATATCAAAAATAATTTTTTTGTTATTTCATTGTTTAAATAAAACCTATAAACCACTAAATGCCTAAAAACATAAATCGCTAAAGTCATAAACGAAAAAACCTCTAAATACCTAAAATATTAAACTGGTATACATTAATAATAATTAATAAATCTCTTTTTAATTTATATTCAGTATAATTTTAAATTTTTATTTTAATTATTTATAAGTTTATTTTTATAGAAATATTAATTACAAAATAAAATATTAGTGAGACCGATCTAATATAAATTAGACTGGTATACCCAAATAATAAAGATTAAATATCAATATTATTTTTTTCATTATAATTATAAATATTCATTTTAATTATTTATTTGTTTTAATATAAATATTAATTAAAAAATAAATTATGAGTTAGACAAATATAATTTATATAAATTAATTTTCAACAAAAAAATATGGATAAACTTTTTAAAAGAAAAATAAATTTCAAAAGAACAAATTATTATATTGTAATATATTTTGATTTCTTCTAAATCATTTTAGGTTTTTTTATTATATTTTAATCGATATCTATCTTATTAACAAAAGATTATTAATTTATTTTTTGATCATTATTAGAATATTTATCAATAAAATTGTTTATATTGAATTTATATGATATATAAATATAATAATTATTATAACTAAATATTGAACTCACTTTTAAAAAAAAATTAAAAATTATATTATTTTTAAAGGTTATAACCTTTGAAAATATCAAAAAATAATAAAAATAAATATTTTGTTATTTTTTTTAAATAAAACCTATACCCACTAAATGCATACACAGTTATATCAGTAAACTCCTAAACCTCGTAATGCCTAAATACATAAACGATTAAACTGCTATATGCTACTTAATAAATAAGAAATCTAATTTTTATTTCAATTTATTATTATTTTAAATATTCATTTTAATTATTTATAAATTTATTTTTATAGAAATATTTATTACAAAATAAATTATGTGTGCACCAAATATAATTTAAATAATTTATTTTAATAAAAAATATATATACGCTTATAAAAGAAGTAAAAATTTAAAAATTAAACATTATTATCCAGTAATATTTTTTACCTTAATTTTGAATCAATTTGGGTTTTATAAATTTTTTTTAATTAATATCAATCTTATTATTAATAGTTTATTAATTTAATTTTTGATCATTATTATAATATCTATCGATAAAATTGTTTATATTGAATTTATATGATATATAATTATTAAAATTATTATAACTAAATATTGTATTCACATTTCAAAAAATTTTAAATTTTATTATTTTTTCAAAGGATATAACCTATGAAAATTAGAAAAAATTACAATTTTTTTTGTTATTTTATTGTTTTAATAAAACCTATAAACCACTAAATGCCTAAAAACATAAATCACTAAACTTCTAAACGTCAAAATTTTTAAATACTTAAACTATTAAATTGGTATACATTAATAATAAAAGATAAATCTCATTTTAATTTTTATTAAGTATAATATTAAATTTTTATTTTAATTATTTATCAGTTTATTTTTATAGAAATTTAATTACAAAAAAAATTATTAGTGAGACATATCTATTTTAAATAATTTATTTTTTATCAAAAAAAAATATATGCTTATAAAAAGAGGCAAAATTTTAAAAACAAAAATGTATTATTTTGTAATATATTTTATTTTGTTTTTGAATCAATTTAGTTTTTGCAATTATATTTTAATTTATATCATTCTTATTAATAATAGTTTAATAATTATTTATTGATCATTATTATAATATCTATTAATAAAATTATTTATATTGAGTTTACATTATATATAATTATTAACAATATTATAACTAAATATTATATTAACTTTTAAAAAAAATTAAAAATTATTATATTTTAAAAGGTTATAATCTTCAAAAATTAAAAAAAATAAAAAAATTTAATTTTTTATTTTTTCATTCTTAAATAAAAACTATAAATAACTTTAGTCCTAACCACTTAAATAACTAAATCCCAAAGCACCTAAATACTTAAACCATTAGACTAGTATATCCCGAATAATAAATAATACATCTAAATTTTATTTGTATTAATTATAAATTTAAATATTCATTTTAATTATTTATTAGTTTATTTTTATAGAACTATAAATTAAAAATAAATTATGTGGAAGACAAATATAATTTAAATAATTTACTTTTAATAAAAAAAATATAAACATATAAAAAGAAGCAATACATCCAAAAAATTATTATTTAGTATAATATTTTTCTTTGATTTTGAATAAATTTATGTTTTGCAAATATATTTTAAAAAATATCTATCTTATTAATAATAGTTTATTAATTTATTTTTTGATCATTAATATAATATCTATCAATATAATTGTTTATATTGAATTAACATGATATATAATTATCAAGATTATCATAACTAATATAGTATTCACATATAAAAAAAATTTAAAAATTATTATATTTTCAAATGTTATAACCTTCAAAAATAAGAAAAAATAACAAAAATAAATTTTTTGTTATATCATTGTTTAAATAAAACTTATAAACCATTAAATTCCTAAATACATAAATCTCTAAACTCCTAAACCCCGAAGCCCCTAAATACCTAAACCTTTAAACTCGTAAACCTTAAATATAATTTAAATAATTTATAGAAATATTAATTACAAAATAAATTATGAGTTACAAATATAATTTAAATAATATATTTTTCATCAAAAAAATATATAAGCTTAGAAAATGTTGCAAAAACTAAAAAAAAATTATTATTTAGAAATAAATTTTACTTTGATTTTGAATAATTTTAGGTTTTTTAATTATATTTTAATTTATATCTATCATATTAATAATAGTTTATTAATTTATTTTTTGATAATTGATATAATTTCTATCAATAAAATTATTTATATTTAGTTTATATTATATATAGTTATAATATTTATTATTACTAAATATTGTATTCGCATTTTTAAAAATTTTAAAATTATTATATTTTATAATGTTATAACCTTGGAAAATTTGAATAAATATCAAAAATAAATTTTTTGTTATTTCATTGTTTGAATAAAACCTATAAACTATTAATGCCTAAATACTTAAATCAATAACTTTTAGATTTCAAAAACCCTAAATAGATAAATTTTTTAAACATGTATATCCTAAATAATAAATAATAAATCTCATTTTTATTTTTTTAATTATAATTATAATTATTCATTTTAATTATTTATTTGTTTATTTTTATATAAATATTACTTACAAAATAAATTATAAGTTAGAAAAATATAATTTATATAAATTATTTTTCAACAAAAAAATATATATAAACATATTAAAAGAAGAAAAAAATTAAAAACAAAAAATTATTATATAGTAATATATTTTACTTTGTTTCTGAATCATTTTAGGTTTTATAATTATATTTTAATTGATATCTAACTAATTAATAATAGATTATAATTTATTTTTTGATCATTATTAGAATATTTATCAATAAATATATTTATATTTAATTTATATGATATATAAATTTAATAATTATTATAACTAAATATTTTATTCACTTTTGAAAAAAATTTTAAAATTATTATATTTTCAAAGATTATAACCTTTGAACATGTGAAAATCACTAAATCACTAAACTACAAAATCCGGTACCCCTATATAGATAATCCGTTAAACCGGTATACCCTAAATAATAATTAATAAATCTCATTTTTATTTGTTTCATTATAATTTAAAAAATTTATTTTGATTCTTTATTTTTTTATTTATATATATATATTAATTATAAAATAAATAATGAGTTAAAAATATAATTTATAAAAATTATTTTTCATCAAAAAATAGATAAGCTTATAAAAAGAATAAAAGTTTAAAAACAAATAATTATTATAAAGTAATATATTTTGCTTTGCTTTTGAATTATTTTAGGTTTTGATATTATATTTTAAGTATTATCAATCTTATTCATAATAGATTTTTAATTTATTTTTAGATAATTTTCAGAATATCTATCAATAAAATTGTTTATATTGAATTTATATGATATATAATTATTATGATTATTATAAATAAATATTTAATTACTTTTGAAAAAAATTTAAAAATTATTATATTTTCAAAGGTTATAATCTTGGAAAATAATAAAAAATGATAAAAATAATTATTAAGTAGACATATCATCAATTTCTTTATAATCATCCATCATCTCATTTAAAGCATTTATAACATATTTAGCCAATACCTCTCCATAATACTAAGTGTACTTAACCTTAAGATATTTGACCTTATATCTAGGATCCACACTACTGCTACAAAAATCATAATATTTGTTGACTGAAGAGAACCCCAATATTTGTTGAATTTATGCCTCATTTTCATAACCATTTCAGACACCATGGTATCTCTACTATTTTCACAAAGCTGAAATTTTTTCAAAATTCAAATAATCTCCGGAAAATAAACACTAGAGGTAGAATATTATGAGCTAGAAAATTTACAACTTACCTCAAAAAAAGTTTTCATGAAATGAGCAAAAATATTAGCTCCAGAATGACACTTAATTACACAAAAGTTCAAAAGCCTTTTATGCATATTCCATTGAGAATCAATGAAATGAATAGTCAAACATATATAAGACAAATTTTGAATGGTAGTCCCAGTGTCTGTAGTCAATGAAACTCTACAACAATGAGATGATATGTTATCAAATAATTTCTTCTTTTCCTTCATAAACAAAGAAGAACAATCCCTCAGTATAGAGTGTCTAGATGGAATTTTAAATTGAGGCACACTAACTTCACAAAACTCCTTAAACTCATCCCTCTCAACAAAACAAAAAGGCAATTCATCATTTATGATCATTTTTACCAAAGCCTCCCTAACTAGTTGTTGATCAAATTGCCAACAAGTTAATTTGTTATTCTCTAAACTAGTACCTTTAGTGAAACTCAACACAGATTGTGACTTGTCTTTACCTTTGTCAGGTTCTATTAATTCTTTTTTGAGTGGAAATTTCCTACAAGTCTTTCTCAAGTATTTACATAAACCCGAAGTACCTTTATCACTTTTTTCCAAGTTTTCTTTCCTACACCATATACAAGCTGCCCTACCAGTTTCATTTTCCTCTTAATCAACTAATATCTCATAAGTTTCCCAAACAGAAAACTTATACTTTTTATGAGCTTGAGGTTCAGAGGTACCTTGACTTTCTTTTACAATTGGAATTGAAGAACCTGCCGTAACAATTGGATGGTTCGTGAAAGGATGATGATTGGATTTACCGTTGGATTGTGCCATCTGCATTGCCATTAATTAATATGATATGTTAAGCATAAATACATATAAATATTTCAAACAAGCAAGCTCTACAAAACTAACTGTAACACATTCATCCCACTCATTCGGCCCAACAACAACACCACAACCAATACTCAACAAAATTTACTGAGACACATATTAATAATAATTAAAAACTCAATTCTCATCATAAAAACAAACCAAAAGGCTGGTGGCATCTAAGACATGGTGGAGGCAACCAGAAGTGCGATGGACAAGGGCTAGACCTGACTGAACATGGCTGGAATCGCATGAGGTGGCCTCGAACTTGTTGGAACAGCAATAGGTGCATCGGAATTGGATGGGAAATAGATGCGTCATAAACACCAAAATCCCCTAAATACATAAACCATTAAACCTATATAACCTAAATAAAAAATAATAAACCTCATTTTTATTTGTATTTTTTATAATTTTAAATATTCTTTTTAATTATAAATTAGTTTATTTTTATAGAATTATAAATTAAAAATTAATTATGAGGAAGACAAATATAATTTAAATAATTTACTTTTAATAACAAAAAATATTAAATTATAAAAAGAAGCAAAACATCAAAGAAAGTATTATTTTGTAATATATTTTACTTTGATTTTGAATAAATTTATGTTTTGCAAATATATTTAAAATAATATCTATCTTATTAATAATAGTTTATTAATTTATTTTTTAATCATTAATATAATATATTTCAATATAATTGTTTATATTGAATTTACATGATATATAATTATTAAGATTATCATAACTAACTATAGTATTCATATATAAAAAAAATTTAAAAATTGTTATATTTTCAAATTTTATAAACTTCAAAAATGAGAAAAAAACAAAAATAAATTTTTTGTTATATCATTGTTTAAATAAAACTTATAAACGATTAAATGCCTAAATACATAAATATCTAAACTCCTAAACCCCGAAGCCCCTAAATACTTAAACCTTTAAACTCGTAAACCTTAAATATAATTTAAATATTTTATAGAAATATTAATTACAAAATAAGTTATGAGTGATACAAATATAATATAAATAATATATTTTACATCAAAAAAACATATAAGCTTATAAAATGATGCAGAAACTAAAAAAAATTATTATTTAGTAATAAATTTTACTTTGATTTTGAATCATTTTAGGATTTTTGATTATATTTTAATTTATACCTATCATATTAATAATAGTTTATTAATTTATTTTTTGATAATTGATATAATTTTTATCAATAAAATTATTTATATTTAGTTTATATTATATATAGTTATAATATTTATTATTACTAAATATTGTATTCACATTTTTAAAAAATTTTAAAATTATTATATTTTATAATGTTATAACCTTGGAAAATTTTAATAAATATCAAAAATAAATTTTTTGTTATTTCATTGTTTGAATAAAACCTATAAACTATTAATGCCTAAATACTCAAATCAATAACTTTTAGATTTCGAAAACCCTATAGAGATAAATTTTTTAAACATGTATATCCTAAATATTTCTATAAAAAATAAACTAATAAATAATTAAAATGAATATTTAAAATTATAATGAATACAAATTAAAATGAGATTTATGATTTAATATATGTGGTATACCAGTTTAATGGTTTGATTATTTTGGACTTCTTTCATTTAGGAGTTTATCAATTTATGTTTTTAGGCATTTAGTGGTTTATAGGTTTTATTTATATAATAAAAATAAAAAAAAATTTAGATTTATTCTGATTTTCAAAGGTTATAACCATTAAAAATCAATTAATATTTAAAATTTTTTAAAATTTGAAAATAATATTTACTTATAATAATATTAATAATTATATATGATATAAATTCAATATAAATAATGTTATCGATAGATATTATTATAAAGATCAAAAATTATATTAATAAACTATTAATAATATATTAGATATTAATTAAAAAATATTTACAAAAATCAAATTGATTCAAAATTAAAGTAAAATATATTACTGGATAATAATTTTTAATTTTTAAATATTTACTTCTTTTATAAGCGTATATAAATTTTTTGATTAAAAATAAATTATTTAAATTATATGTGTCGTACTCATAATTTATTTGTAATAAAAATTTTTATAAAAATAAACTAATAAAAAATTAAAATGAATATTTAAAATAAAAATAAATTGAAATATAAATTCAATTTATTAAGTAGTATATAGCGGTTTAATAATTTATGTATCTAGGCATTATGGGGTTTAAAAGTTTACTGATATAACTGTGTATGCTTGTAGTGGTTTGTAGGTTTTATTTAAAAAATAAAATAACATAAAATTTATTTTTATTATTTTTTCATATTTCCAAAGGTTATAACCTTGAAAATATAATAATTTTTAAATTTTTTTCAAAAGTGAATTCAATATTTAGTCATAATAATCATTATATTTATATATCATATAAATTCAATATAAACAATTTTATTGATAGATATTCTAATAATGATCAAAAAATAAATTAATAAACAATTATTAATAAGATAGATATCAATTAACATATAATTACAATATCTAAAATGATTCAGAAGGATAGCAAACTATATTACTATATAATAAATTTTAGTTTTTAAATTTTTTATTCTTTTTATAAGTTTATCTATATTTTTCGATGAAAAATAATTTATATAAATTTTATTTGTGTAACTCATAATTTATTTTGTAATTAATATTTATATAAAAATAAACAAATAAATAATTAAAATGAATATTTAAAATTATAATGAAAACAATAATATTGAGATTTATTATTTATTATTGAGGGTTACCAGTTTAAAAGGATTATTATTTATTATTTAGGGTTTTAGAGATTTAGGAGTTATTGAATTAAGTGTTTAAATATTTAGTGGTTTATAGGTTATATTTATACAATGAAATATCAAAAAAATATATTTTTTATTATTTTTTCACATTTTAAAAGGTTATAAACTTTGAAAATATAATAATTTTAAAATTTTTTTCAAAAGTGAATTCAATATTTAGTTATAATAATCATTATATTTAAATATCATATAAATTTAATATAAACAATTTTATTGATAAATATTCTAATAATGATCAAAAAATAAATTAATAATCTATTATTAATAAGATAGATATCAATTAAAATATAATTACAAAACCAATAATGATTCAGAAGCATAGCAAAGTATATTATTATATAATAATTTTTTGTTTTTTTAATTTTTTTTGTTTTAATAGGTTTATCTATATTTTTTTTGATGAAAAATATTTTATATAAATTATAATTGTCTAACTCATAATTTATTTCTCATTAATATTTATATAAAAATAAACAAATAAATAATTAAAATGAATATTTAAAATTATAATGAAAAAAATACAAATGAGATTTATTTTTTATTATTTAGGATATATCTGATTAAAAAAATTATCTATTTAAGGTTTTCGAGATTTAGAAGTTATTCATTTAAGTATTTAGGTATTTAGTGGTTTATAGGTTTTATTTAAACAATGAAATAACAAATAAATTATTTTTTATATTTTTTCAAATTTTCAAAGATTATAACCTTTGAAAATATAATAATTTTAAATTTTTTTAAAAATGTGAATACAATATTTAGTAATAATAATTATTATAACAATATATAATATAAACTAAATATAAACAATTTTATTGATAGATATTATATCAATTATCAAAAAATAAATTAATAAACTATTATTAATATGATAGATATAAATTAAAATTTAATTACAAAAACTAAAAAGATTAACAATCAAAGTAAATTTATTACTAAATAATACTTTTTGTTTTTTATTAATTGCCTCATTTTATAAGATTATATATTTTTTTGATAAAAAATAACTTATTTAAATTATATTTGTATCACTCGTAATTTATTTTGTAATTAATATTTCAATAAATTATTTAAATTATATTTAAGGTTTACGAGTTTAAAGGTTTAAGTATTTAGGGGATTCGGGGTTTAAGAGTTTAGAGATTTATGTGTTTAGGTATTTAATAGTTTATAAGTTATATTTAAACAATGATATAACAAAAAATTTATTTTTCGTTATTTTTTCTCATTTTTTTAAGGTTATAACCTTTGAATATATAACAATTTTTAAATTTTCTTTAAATGTGAATACAATATTTAGTTTTGATAATATTAATAATTATATATCATATAAATTCAATATAAACAATTATATTGATAGATATTATATTAATGATCATAAAATAAAATAATAAACTATTATAAATAAGATAGATATTATTTAAAATATATTTGCAAAACCTAAATTTATTCAAAATCAAAGTAAAATAAATTACTAAATAATAATGTTTTTGATGTATTGCTTCTTTTTATAAGTTTATATTTTTTTTTCTTAAAAGTATATTATTTAAATTATATTTGTCTTACTCATAATTTTATTTGTAATAAATATTTCTATAAAAATAAACTAATAAATAATTAAATGAATATTTAAAATTATAATAAATAGAAATAAAAATTAGATTTATTAATTATTATGTACTATATAGTGGTTTAATGATTTGTGTATTTAGGTATTATGGGGTTTCGGAGTATACTGATTTAATTGAGTATGCATTTAGTGATTTATAGGTTTTATTTAAAAAATAAAATAACAAAAAAATTATTTTTATTTTTTTTTGATATTATCAAAGGTTATAACCTTTGAAAATATAATAATTTTAAATTTTTTTTAAAAGAGAATTCAATATTTAGTTATAATAATGATTATATTTATATATCATATAAATTCAATATAAACAATTTTAGTGATTAAAATTCTAATAATGATCAAAAAATAAATTAATAATCTATTATTAATAATATAGATATCAATTAAAATATAATTACAAAACATTAAATGATTCATAAGCAAACCAAAATATATTCTATATAATAATTTTTTGTTTTGTAATTTTTTTTTAAAAAGTTTATCTATATTTTTTTGATTAAAAATAATTTACATAAATTATATTTGTCTAACACATAATTTATTTTTAATTAATATTTATATAAAAATAAACAAATACATAATTAAAATGAATATTTAAAATAATAATGAAAAAAAATGAGATTTATTATTTATTATTTAGGGTATACCGGTCTAATTTAAATTATATTTGTCTCACTAATAATTTATTTTGTAATTAATATTTCTATAAAAATAAACTGATAAATAATTAAAATAAAAATATAAAATTATACTGAATATAAATTAAATGAGATTTATGATTTATTATTAATGTATACTAATTTAATAGTTTAAGTATTTAAAGGTTTTGTTGTATAGGTGTTTAGCCATTCATGTTTTTAGGTAGTTAGTGGTTTATAGGTTTTATTTAAAGAACAAAATAACTATAAAAAATTTTATAGTTTTTGTCATTTTCATAGGTTATAACCTTTGAAAATATAATAATATTTAAAATTTTCTGAAATGTGAATACAATATTTAGTTATAATAATTTTAATAATTATATATCATATAAATTCAATATAAACAATTTTATTGATAGATATTATAATAATTTTTAAAAATAAATTAATAAACTATTAATAATAAGATAGATTTTAATTAAAAAATATTTACAAAACCCAAATTGATTCAAAATTAAAGTAAAAAATATTATTGGATAATAATTTTTTATTTTTAAATTTTTAATTCTTTTATAAGCATATATATTTTTTTTATTAAAAATAAATTATTTAAATTATATTTGTCGCACTCACAATTTATTTAGTAATAAAAATTTATATATAAATAAACTAATAAATATATAAAATAAATATTTAAAATTATAATAAATTGAAATAAAAATTAGATTTCTTATTTATTAAGTCATCTATAGTGGTTTAATGGTTTATTTATTTAAGCATTACGTGCTTTAGAAGTTTACTGATTTAACTGTGTATGCATTTAGTAGTTTATAGGTTTTATTAAAAATTAAAATAACAAAATATTTATTTTTATTATTTTTTTATATTTTCAAAAGTTGTAACCTTTGAAAATATAATAATTTTTATATTTTTTTTAAATGTTAATTCAATATTTAGATATAATAATCATTATTTATATATCATATAAATTCAATATAAACAATATTATTGATCAATATTCTAATAATGATCAAAAAATAAATTAATTAAAATATTGTTAATAAGATAGATATCAATTAAAATATAATTACAAAACCTATAATGATTCAGAAGCAAAGCAAACTATATTACTATATAATAATGTTTTATTTTTAATTTTTTTTAAAATAAGTTTATATATTTTTTTTTTGATGAAAAATAATTTATATAAATTATATTTGTCTAACTCATAATTTATTTTTTAATTAATATTTATATAAAAATAAACAAATAAATAATTAAATTGAATATTGAGAATTATATTGAAAAAAAAATTAGATTTATTCTTTATTGTTTAGGGTATACCGGTTTAATTTAAATTATATGTATTTCAATAATAATTTATTTTGTAATTAATATTTCAATAAAAATAAATTGATAAATAATTAAAATGAAATATAAAATTATATTGAATAAAAATTAAAATGAGATTTATAAATTATTATTTATGTATACCATTTTAATATTTTAAGTATTTAGATGTTTTGTCGTTTAGAACTTTAGCGATTTATGCTTTTAGGCATTTAGTGGTTTATTGGTTTTGTTTAAACAATGAAATAACAAAAAAAATATTTTTGCTATTTTTTGACATTTTCAAAGGTTATAACCTTTGACAATATAATAATTTTAAAATTTTTTAAAAATGTAAACACATTATTTAGTAAAAATAATCATTTAAAATTATATATAATATAAACTAAATATAAACAATTTTATTGATAGATATGATATCAATTATCAAAATATAAATTAATATGTTATTATTATTATGATGGATATAAATAAAAATATAATTGCAAAACCTAAATTTATTCAAAATCCAAGTAAAATTTATTACTAAATAAAAATTTTTGTTTTTTAGTTTTTGCTTATTTTTATAAGCTATTATATTTTTTTGATGAAAAATAAATTATTTTAATTATATTTGTATCACTCATAATTTATTTTGTAATTAATATTTTAATAAATTATTTAAATTATATTTAAGGTTTACGAGTTTAAAGGTTTAAGTATTTAGGAGCTTTTGTGTTTAGGAGTTTAGATGTTTAAGTGTTTAGGAATTTAGTGGTTTATAAGTTTTATTTAAACAATGATATAGCAAAAAATTTATTATTATTATTTTTTTAAATTTTTGAAAATTATATCCTTTGAAAATATAATAATTTTAAATTTTTTTCAAATTTAAATATAATTTTATTTATAATAATCTTCATAATTATAATTCATTTAAATTCAATATAAAAAATTATATTGCTAGATATTATAACTATGATCAAAAAATAAATTAATAAACTATTATTAATAAAATAGTTATTATTTAAAAAGTATTTTCAAAATCTAAATTTATTAAAATCAAAGTAAAATATATTACTAAATAATAATTTTTTTTAATGTTTTGCTTTTTTTATAAGTTTATATTTTTGTTATTAAAAATAAATTATTTAAATTATATTTGACTTACTCATAATTAATTTTGTAATTTATAATTCTATAATACCAAACTACTAAATAATTCAAATGAATATTTAAAATTATAATGAATACAAATAAAATTGAGATTTATTATTTTTTATTAAGGATATACCAGTTTAATGGTTTAAGTATTAATGTGTTTTGTGGTTTAGGAGTTTCGTTATTTAATTGTTTAGACATTTAGTGATTTATAGTTTTTTTTCAAAAATGAAAAAACAAAAAATTTAATTTTTTGTTTTTTCTCATTTTTGAAGGTTATAACCTTTGAAAATATAAAAATTTTTAAATTTTTTTTAAAAGTGAATACAATATGAATTTATAATAATCATCATAATTATATATAATATAAATTCTATATAAACTATTTTATTGATATTAATTATAATAATGATCATAAAAAAGTAATAATCAATTATTAATAAGATAAATATTGTTTAAAATATATTTGCAAAACCTAAAATGACTCAAAATCAAAGTGAAATATTTTACTTAATATTAATTTTAAATTTTTAAATTTTTGTATCCATTTATAAGCCTATATAATTTTTGATGAAAAATAAATTATTTAAATTATATTTGTCTCACTAATAATTTATTTTTTAATTTATACTTCTATAAAATTAAACTAATAAATAATTAAAATGTATATTTAAAATTATAATGAATAATAATAAAAATGATATTTATGAATTATAATTTAGGGTATAACTATTTAATTGTTTATGTTTTTTGTGGTTTTGTGTTAAGGAATTTATTGATTTATATGTTTACACATTTTCGTGTTTATAGATTTTATTTAATCAATGAAATAACAAAAAATTTATTTTTATTAATTTTCGTGATTTTCAAAGGTTATAACCTTTGAAAATATAATAATTTTTTAATAGTTCTAAAATATGAATACAATACTTAGTTATAATAATCATAATAATTATATTTGTTGTAGATTCAATATTAAAAATTGTATTAATATATATTATAAAAATGATCAAAAAATAAATTAATAAACTATTATTTATAAGATAAATATTAATTAAAATATATTTGCAGAACCCAAAATAATTCAAAATCAAAGTAAATTATATTACTAAATAAAATTTTAAATTTTTGAAATTTTGTTTATTTTTATAAGCTTATTTTTTTTCATAAAAAATAATTTATTTAAATTATATCTGTCTCACTCATTATTTATTTTGTAATTAATATTTCTATAAAAATAAACTAAAAAATAATTAAAATGAATATTTAAAATTATAATGAATACAAATAAAAATGAGATTTATTATTTAGGTTATATAAGTTTAATGGTTTAAGTATTTAGGGGGTTTTGGGGTTTATGAGTCTAGAGATTTATATGTTTAGGCATTTAGTGGTTTATAAGTTTTATTTAAATAATAAAATAATTATTTTTGTGATTTTTTATCATTTTTAAAGTTTATAAACTTTGAAAATATAATAATTTTTAAATTTTTTTCCAATTTAAATATAATATTTAGTTATAATAACTTAATAATCATAAGACATTTTAATTGAATATAAGTAATTTTAGTGTTCGATATTATAAAAATGATCAAATAATAAATTAATAAACTAATATTAATATGATTGATCGTAATTAAAATATAATTGCGAAACCTATATATAATGATTCAAAATCAAAGTAAAATATATTACTAAATTATAATTATTTGTTTTTAAATTTTTACTTCTTTATATAAGCTTATTTTTTTTTAGATAAAAACTAAATTTTTAAAATTATATTTGTCTCCCTCATTATTTATTTTGTGATAGATATTTCTATAAAAAATAAACTAAAAAATAATTAAAATGAATATTTAAAATTATAATGAATACAAATTAAAATGAGATTTATGATTTATTATATATGGTATACCAGTTTAATGGTTTGATTATTTAAAAGATTTGTCATTTAGGAGATTAGCAATTTGTGCTTTTAGGCATTTAGTGGTTTATAGGTTTTATTTATATAATAAAAATTTAAAATTCTATTTTTGATTTTTTCTGATTTTCAAAGGTTATAACCTTTGAAAATAAAATAATTTTTAAAATTTTTGAAATGTGAATACCATGTATAATTATATTAATCCTACTAATTAAATATCTTATAAATTCAATATAAATAATTTTAATGATAGATATAATAATAATGATCAAAAATTAAATTAATAAACTATTATTAATAATATAAATATTAATTAAAATATATTTACATAACACAAAATGATTCAAAATCAAATCAAAATATATTACTAAATAATAATATTTAAATTTAAAATTTTCCTTCTTTTTATAAGCTTATATTTTTTTTATTAAAATAAATTATTTAAATAATATGTGTCTCACTCGAAATTTATTTTGTAATTAATTTTTCTAAAAAATTAAACTATAAATAATTAAAATGAATATTTAAAATCATAATAAATAAAAATAAAAATGAGATTTATTATTTATTACGTAGTATATAACTATTAAAAGGTTTATGTATTTAGGGGTTTCGGGATTTATGAGCTTACTGATTTAAGTAAGTAAGCATTTAATGATCTATTGGTTTTTTTAAAAAATGAAATAACAAAAAATTTATTTTTATTATTTTATCTCATTTTTTAAGGTTAAAACCTTTGAAAATATAATAATTTTTAAATTTTTTTCAAAAGTGAATACAATATTTAGTTATAATAATCATTATATTTATATATCATATAAATTCAATATAACTAATTTTATTGATAAATATTCTAATAATGATCAAAAAATAAATAAATTATCTATTATTAATAAGATAGATATCAAATAAAATAAAATTACAAAACCTAAATAGATTCATAAGCAAACCAAAATATATTACTATATTATAATTATTTGTTTTGCAATTTTTTTTTATTTTAAAAAGTTTATCTATATTTTTTTGATTAAAAATCATTTACACAAATTATATTTGTCTAACTCAATTTATTTTTTTAATTAATATTTATATAAAAATAAACAAATAAATAATTAAAATGAATATTTAAAATTATAATAAAAAAATGAGATTTATTAATTATTATTTAGGGTATACCAGTTTAATTTAAATTATATCTGTCTCACGAATAATTTATTTTGTAATTAATATTTCTATAAAAATAAACTGATAAATAATTAAAATAAAAATTTTAAATTATACTGTAAAAAAATTAAAATGAGATTTATGATTTATTATTAATGTATACCAGTTTAATGGTTTAAGTATTTAGATGTTTTGTCATTTGAAAGTTTAGCTATTTATGTTTTTAGGCATTTAGTTGTTTATAGGTTTTATTTAAACAATAAAAATATAATAATATTTTTATAATTTTTTCTAATTTTAATAGGTTATAACCTTTGAAAATATAATAATATTTAAAATTTTTTTAAATGTAAATATAATATTTTATTTATAATAATATTAATAATTATATATCATATAAATTCAAATAAATAATTTTTTTGATAGATATTATAATAATGATCAAAAATAAATTAATAAACTATTAATAAAAAGATAGAATTTAATTAAAAAAATATTTACAAACCCCAAATTGATTCAAAATTAAAGTAAAATATATTACTGGATAATAATTTTAAACTTTTACTTCTTTTATGTGCGTATATATATTTTTTCATTAAAAATAAATTATTTAAATTATATTTGTCGCACTCATAATTTATTTTGTAATAAATATTTCTATAAAAACAAACTAAAAAATAAATAAAATGAATATTTAAAATTATAATATATAGAAATAAAAATTAGATTTATTATTTTTTATGTATTATATATCAGTTTAATGGTTATTGTATTTAGCATTACTTGGTGTAGGAGTTTACTTATTTAACTGTGTATGCATTTAGTAGTTTATAGGTTTTATTTAAAAAATAAAAAAACAATAATTTATTTTTATTATTTTTTGATATTTTCAAAGGTTATAACCTTAAAAAATATAATAATTTTTAAATTTTTTACAAAAGTGAATTCTATATTTAGTTATAATAATCATTATATTTATATATCATATAAATTCAATATAAACTATTTTATTGATAAATATTCTAATAATGATCAAAAAATAAATTAATAATCTATTATTAATAAGATAGATATCAATTATAATATAATTACAAAACCTAAAATGATTAAGAAGCAAAACAAAATATATTACTATATATTAATTTTTTGTTTTGAAATTTTTTTTCTTTTAAAAAGTTAATCTATATTATTTTTATGAAAAATAATTTATATAAATTATATTTGTGTAACTCATAATTTATTTAGTAATTAATATTTATATAAAAAATAAACAAATAAATAATTAAATTCGAATATTTAAAATTAATATGAAAAAAATGAGATTTATTCTTTATTATTTATGATATACCTGTTTAATTTAAATTAGATCTGTCTCACTTGTAATTTATTTTGTAATTAATACTTCTATAAAAATAAACTGCTAAATAATTAAAATAAAAATTAAAATTATACGGAATAATTAAAATAATTTATTTTGTTCCTCTCTCAACTCTAGAATGATTGCTAAAGCTCTAACCAAAATAATAGGAGCTTTTACTTTATCTCTATTATGTCTCAACATATTTGATGTTGAATCACTGGGATATCAAAGGTAATTTGACTCATGTACGCTAACAGACTAAACCAAAGTTGTACCCTATTGTTCAAATAGCTAGTTGTTGAGGATGCTATTTATATTGATTATTGTAATTTCTTCTAAAATATCTCTCATGCACACACTCAAAGCAATTTTTTTAAAACATAGTTCACCTCTAAAAAAATAACCACCTTGTAGCCTATTAAAACAAACTAGCCCCAGGGTGGTTTGAGCAGGGCAAGAAGTATGGGCTCTCATTCAATCGAGAATCAAAAAATTTATTTTATTGGCATGTCTAAGCCCCTTTTTTATATCTTCATGGATATGAAAAGTATCATTTCTTTCTTTTTATATTAAATGAGTTATGTATACAAGCTCACAATACCAAAAAAGGTGTAAATGAATCATATTCAAATGTATAAAAAGTTTTAATCAATGCTCAAAATATTAGTTTTGCATATTGACACTTGAGGTTACAAATCAAAGGAAAAAGCTATAGTGATATTTCCAATCCAAAGAATTTTAGCTATAGAAAGTTATAAAGAGTAGTACTCAAGCTTTAACTATTTCTAGGGTCATGACTTTTGCTCTTGAGGAATCTCCAAAATTTCAATCATTCCTAGTGCAATGACTTTGCACTATAAAGATAAAATGCAGAAGCTATGGTCATATCCAATACTGTGACCCAGTATTTTAGTGATTAAATATGTATTCATGATCATTCTTAGTGCAATAACAATATGTTCAACAGAGAGACACAAGTTATGGCATATTCTCATCGATATGATTTTGAGTTCTAGTGACAAAATATACAATCCCGACCATTGCTAATGCTACAAGAATCTAAAGCAAGAAAGAGACTGAATCCATAATTCACCCCTTGAGTCATGACGTTGTGTTACATATACAAAAAGATAAATCTGTGACATTCCTAAAAGTTGTGAATTTCAATTTAAATTTAACACTTAGTTATTTAATTATAAAAGTGCAAAACATGAAATTTAGGATTTAGGGTTTATGGGTTAGGGTTATAGTTTATGGTTTAAGGTTTACGATTTAAAGTTTATGATTTATGGTTTTTTTTTTGTTTTTTTATTAGAATATACACACTTTATTTATAATTTAGACACACAACTTACAAGAGACTATAAAGCTGACTAATTTAGGCCAACCCACCAAATCATATTCACCTTAATGATTCTAATCATAAAATTCATAAAAAAACATAATGCCTAATAATTCCAAGCATACGAATATAACTAAAATCACCTGGCATTCCCGGACTTCAGAGTTGGCATTGAGTCATTATGCGCACTATGTCATTTCCATTCGGATTTGTGCAAGCCTTTTGGAGGAACCTGAATGATGCACCATATTAAAACTATGCAAATATAAGATTGTGCATGTGTGTGACATACAGTATCAAGCATTGGTCTATGTCATTGCTATGCAATGGAATACATGTAAAACTAAATACCCATAAATCCACAAGTAAATATCTACGGCACTTTTTCAATTCATTCTCACCTCTAAATTCCACATTCTTTTGCTCCAATGATCCTCAAAAGAGTATCTCTTGGGTTAGAATGCTTCCTCATCGAGCTCCAAGAAGTGGCTGTATGTTGCACCGATAAAATATCAAAAAATATGCATGCATCAATGTGCATGTGTGATGAGGTCCATCTCATAGTCTAATTATCTACACTAGAACCAAGATAGAATACAAGTAAAATACAAATTGCTATAAAGATAGGTTTTCTGCTCCCGGGAGTGTAGCATCACCAAATGTGTATTTACAAAATACATAAGTGGGCCCCACTTAGAGATACTCATGGGTCCAGTTGCCCTCATTGCATGCTACATAGAGAACATACAAGATTTTGTGTGTGAGTATGTCATGATCCATCTCTACAAGTACATGCTACATACACAGTCCAAAATACAAATAAGACTACTAACATAAACTACAAATTTAAATCTTTCGCACCCGTGTGGCTGGTCTGGACTCCATTGCTTACTGGCCCTGCTTGGTGATGCTTCAGATTTTCCTGGCTATCCAATTAATCACGGATTACCCGCTACTCTTGTTCGGCGATGATTGGGTGGCCCTCTATGATGCCTGATAGGGCTAGTGGGACACACTCCTAGCTACTCCTGAGTTTTCTCCCGACCATTTTGCTTTGTCTCGTCAGTTGTCTGAATGTTATCATCCAAGCTTGCTAGTGAGGCCCTCTACAAGCTGGTGTCCTATACTTCTGGCTACTTCCAGGACTTGCTGACCCCTCTAAATGCTACACCAAAAAGGATAAGAATATGTGCACGTGTGTATTGTGGTCCGTCGCTATGTGTGTGTGGTGCAGTAGTATCAAGGTTTAGGAGTTTAGTAATTTAAGTATTTAAGTATTTTTTTGGTTTATAGGTTTTATTTTAATTATTTAAATAACAAAAAAATATTTTTATGATTTTTTATCATTTTCATGGTTATAACCATCGAAAATATTATAATTTTAAATTTTTTTTCAAATGTTAATACAATATTTAATTATAATAATCATAAAAATTAAATATCATGGAAATTTAATATAAATAATTTTTTTGATCGATATTATAATACTGATGATAAAATAGATTAATAACCTATTATTAATAAGATAGATATTAATTTAAATATATTTGCAAAACCTAAAATGATTCAAAATCAAAGTAAAATATATTACTAAATAATAATTTTTTATTTTTAAATTTTTGATTCTTTTTATAAGCTTATAAATTTTTTTGATGAAGATAAATTATTTAAATTATAATTGTCTCATTCATATTTATTTTGCAATTAATATTTCTATAAAAATAAACAAATAAATAATTAGAATGAATATTAAAATTATAATGAGATTTATGATTAATTATTAAGCGTATACCGGTTTAAAGGTTTAAGTATTTAGGATTTTAGGAGTTTAGTGATCTAAGTGCTTAGGCATTTAGTAGTTTATATGTTTTATTGAAATAATGAAATAACAAAAAAATTATCTTTCAAATTTTTTATCAATTTTGATGGTTATAACCTTTATAAAAATAAAAAATTTTTATGATTATTATAATTAAATATTATATTAACATTTGAAAAAAAATTAAAAATTATAATATTTTCAATGGTTATAACCTTGAAAATGAGAAAAAATCATAAAAATAATTTTTTTTATTTAATTATTTAAATAAAACCTATAAACCACAAAATACCTAAATACTTAAATTACTAAACTCCTAAACCTTGATACTGCTGCACCACACATACATAGCGACGGACCACAGTACACACGTGCACATATTCTTGTCCATTTTGGTGTGACATTTGGAGGGGCCAGCAAGTCCTGGAAGCAGCCAGAAGTATGGGCCACCAGCTTGTAGAGGGCGCCACTAGCAAGCCGGGATGATAACATTCAGACAACTGTCGAGACTGAGCAAAGAGGTCGAGAGTAAACCCAGGAGTAGCTAGGAGTGGGTCCCACTAGCCCTATCAGGAAGCATAGAGGGCCACCCAACCTTCCCCCAACATGAGTAGAGGGTAATCCATGATTAATTGGAGAGCTGGCAAAATCCGAAGCATCACCAAGCAGAGCTAGTAAGCAATGGAGTCCAGACCAGCCACACGGTAGCTTAAAATTCAAACTCATAGTTTATGTTTGTAGTCTTATTTGTATTTTGGACTTTGCATGCACCATGTACTTGTATAGATGGATCATGACATGCTCACACACACAATATTGTCTGTTCTCTATGTAGCATGCAATGAGGGCAACTAGACCCATGAGTATCTCTAAGTGAGGCCCACTAATGCATTTTGTAAATACACATCAGCCGATGCTACACTCCCAGGAGCAGAAGGCCGATCTTTATAGCATTTTGTAATTTTACTTGTATTCTAGCTTGGTTGTACGTGTAGATAATTAGACTATGAGATGGACCTCATCACACATGCACACCGATGAATGCATATTTTTTGATATTTTGTCGGTGCAACATACAGCAACTTCTTGGAGCTCGAGGAGGAATCATTCTAACCCAAGAGATACTCTTTTGAAGATCATTGGAGCAAAAGAATATGGAATTCAGAGGTGAGAATGAAATTACATAGTGCCGTAGATATGGACTTGTGGATTTATGGGTATTCAGTTTTACATGTATTCCATTGCATAAAAATGACATAGGCAAACACTTGATGAAAAATAAATTATTTTAATTATATATGTTGCACTAATAATTTATTTTGTAACATTTAAAAATATAAAAATATTTAAAAATTTTTGAAATTTTTATACAATATTTTGTTATAATAATATTAATAATTATATATCATATAAATTTAATATAAAGAATTTTATTGATAGATATTATAATAATGATCAAAAATTAAATTTATAAACTATTAATATAACGATAGATATTAATTAAAAAATATTTACAAAACCCAAATTTATTTAATATTAAAGTAACTTATATAACTTGATAATAATTTTTAATTTTAAAATTTATACTTCGTTTATAAGCGTATATTTTTATTAGATAATTTATATATTATTTAAATTATATTTGTCCCACTCATAATTTATTTTGTAATAAATATTTCTAAATAAATACACTAATAAATAATTAAAATGATATTTAAAATATAGTAAATAGCAATACAAAATAGATTTATTAATTATAAAGTAGTATTTAGTGGTTTAATGGTTTATGTATTTAGGCATTACGGGATTTAGGAGTTTACTGATTTAACTTTATATGCATTTAGTAGGGCTGCTCACGGGACTCGAAGATTCGCGACCCGACCCGAATTCTTGTCCAGAAAGATTCGGGACTGAGAAAAATCCATTGACTTTGACTATTCCCGTCCAATTCTGTCAAGTATTTTTTTTATGGGATGGTTCCGGATCTTAAGCAATATCCATCCCAAGAACCATCCCGTCCTAAAAAACTGATACTAGAACCAGGAATATATATATATATATATATATATAACATGAAGATGCCACCAATTCCGCTACTGCCCATCCAATCCCGACGCACCTATTGATGTTCCGATGAATTCCAGGCCACCTCACGTGGTTCTAGTCATGTTAAGTTAGATCCATCCCTAGTTCTTCGCACTTGTGGTTGCCTCCACCGTGTCCCAGATGCCACCAGCGTTTTTGTTTGTTTTTTTGACGAGAATTGAGTGATTAATTATTATTATTATGTGTCTCAGTCATTTTTGTTGAGTATTTGTTCTGGTGTTGTGGTTGGGCCGAATGAGTGGGCTGAATGTGTTACAATCAGTTTTGTAGAGGTTGCTTGTTTGAAATATTTATATGTATTTATGCTTAACATATCATATTAATTAATGGCAATGCAGATGGCACAATCCAGCGGTAACAAAAAATACTATAAATTGAAGATGATCACATCTCAAATGATCAAAGTACTGGTAAATCCAATCATCATTTTTTCATGAACCCTCCTATTGTTACGGCAGGTTCTTCAATTCCAATTGTAAAAAAAAGTCAAGGTACATATGAACCTCAAGCTCTTAAAAAATATAAGTCAACTATTTGGGAAACTTATGAGATATTAGTTGATTCAGAGGGAAATGAAACTGCTAGGGCAGCTTGTATATGGTGCAAGAAAGAATACTTGGCAAAAAGTGATTAAGGTACTTTGGGTTTATGGAAATACTTTAGAAAGACTTGTAAGAAATTTACACACAAAAAAGAATGAATAGAAGCTCACAAAGGTAAAGACAAGTCACAATCTTTGTTTAGTTTCACTAAAGGTACTAGTTCAGAGGATAACAAATTAACTTGTTGGCAATTTGATAAACAACTAGTTAGGGAGGCTTTGGTGAAAATGATCATAAAAGATGAATTACCTTTTTTGTTTTGTTGAGAGGGATGAGTTTAAGGAGTTTTGTAAAGTTAGTGTGCCTCAATTTAAAATTCTATCTAGGCACTCTATATCGAGGGATTGTTTTTCTTTGTGTGTGAAGGAAAAGAAGAAATTATTTGATAGCATATCATCTCATTGTAGTAGAGTTTCATTGACTACTGACACTTGGACTCTCATTCAAAATTTGTCTTATATATGTTTGACTGTTCATTTCATTGATTTTCAATGAAATATGCATAAAAGGATTTTGAACTTTTGTGTAATTAAAAGTCATTCTGGTGTTAATATTAGAAATGCTATTGAGTTTTTCATGAATGAATGGGGTTTTAGAAAGTTGATATGTATTACTGTTGACAATGCATCAAATAATAATGTTGCAGTTGAACAATTGAAAAAAAGGCTTGTGAAAAAAAGTGTTGTACCTTTGAGAGGCGAGCATTTTCATATGAGATTTTGTGCTCATATCCTAAACATAATTGTTAGAGATTGCTTTGCAGTAGTTGAGGGTGCTATTCAAAAAATTAGAGATGTGGTTAAATATGTGAGGAGAAGTCCTAAAAGATTAGATATGTTTAAGTTATGTGTTGAAGAAGTAAACTTGACATATGGATCTTCATTGCAATTAGATTGTCCTACAAGATGGAATTCAACTTATTTGATGCTACAAACTGGTATAAAATATCAAAAAAAATTTGATAAGTTGGATGACAAAGACAAAAGGTTTTTGAAGGAGTTTGGTTCAAACGTTCCAACTGAGAGAGACTAAACAAACGCCAAAATTTTAAATCATTTCTTGAAAACTTTTTATGAGGTAACTTGTAAATTTTCTGGCTCATAATATTCTACCTCTAGTGTTTATTTTTCTTAGATTATTCGAATTTCGAAAAAAAATTGAGCTTTGTGAAAATAGTTGAGATACAATGGTGTCTGAGATGGGTATGAAAATGAAGCATAAATTCAACAAATATTGGAGTTCTCTTTAGTCAACAAATATTATGCTTTTTGTAGCAGTAGTGTTGGATCCTAGATATAAGCTCAAATATCTCAAGGTTAAGTACACATAGCATTATGGAGAGGAATTGTCTAAAAATTTGGTGAAAAAGTTTATAAATGCTTTAAATGAGATGATGAATGATTATAAAGATTTAAATAATGATGAATCAAAATAAGATGATTTCTCTTCTATTGTGTTGAAGAAAAATGATGATTTTTTTGATGGTAGTGATACTTATGTTGATGATTTTTTTTGTTGAATTGGAGAAAGAACAGGAAGTTGCAGCTTTGGAAGAGTTGGAAAGGTACTTGGAAAACAAACTTGAAAAAAATATAATTGATTTTGATCTTCTAAATTGGTGGAAGGTAAATGAGGTTAAGTATCCTTCTTTGGCAAAAGTAGGAAGGGATGTATTTGCTATCCAAGCATCTACTGTGGCCTATGAATCTACATTTAGCACTAGGGAAAGAACTTTAGATAAATTTAGGAGTTCTTTAACACCTATTACAGCTGAAGTTCCAATATCTCTACAAGATTGATTGAGAAGCTCAAACAAACCTTTTGAAATTGAAGAATTAGTTCAAGACCTTGATGATAATGAATCAGGTTAGCATACAAATCTTGTAAATTTTAATTTGACTTTTCTTTATTTTATTCATTCAATTTAATAAAAATATGATTCAATTACTATTTTTAGAGGGGTCACAATATCCAAATATTCTTCCAACTATAGTTGGCCAACTAAATTTGGAATGGGTGTATTAAATTTTATAAGGTAATTATTTGTTTTTTTATTACTCTCTCATCTTAGAAATTTATGTCTACATGATTAACATGTTCTCATCAGCTACGATTATGAAGAATGGGTTGTTATTAGTTAGATTTTTTTTGTTATATTAAGCTGCCTAATTTTAGCAATTACTTAAGTAGTAATTGCTGCTACTAATGTTTGTGGTCATCTTTAGCCATTCCTTAATATATTAAGTAATTGTTTAAAAAATATAGTATTGCTATTATGTTTAACTTTCACTCGACTGAACAAAGCTAACTTGTGACAAAACAAAGAACCAAATTAAGCACACAACTCGGTCCCGTTCTATTTAACATTTCTATCATTTTCTACACATCAAAGCTTTTTACAAGGTAATAGAACTCGTTTGCGGTATTCAGCCTATTTGACAAAACAAAATTGGCTCAATTTGAGTTTGAAAGATACATAAATAAGGAATAATAAATGGTTCAACAAAAGGTTTCAACATGAACTAACTTGGCAGGTTTGAAGATAATAAATTAAAAAAAATGTCTAAACTCCGTTCCGTCCCGGAACTGTTTTCTCCTATCCAAAATCCCTGATCTCTATCCCGACCCATCCTGGTATTTTCAACCTATGGGACGGGTCTGGATATTCAAAAAAAAATCTCCGAACTGTGGGAAGGGACTAGAGATTTGTAATCCCCATCCCATCCCGTCACATGAGCACCCCTAGCATTTAGTGGTTTATAGGTTTTATTTAAAAAATAAAATAACAAAAAATTTATTTTAATTATTTTTTGATATTTTCAAAGGTTATAAGATGTGAAAATATAATAATTTTTCAATTTTTTTCAAATGTGAATACAATATTTAGTTATACTAATCATTATTTTTATATATTATATAAATTCAATATAAAGAATTTTATTGATAAATATTCTAAAAATAATCAAAAAATAAATTAATAATGCATTAATAATAAGATATGTATTATTTAAAATATAATTACAAAACTTAAAATGATTTTATAGCAAAGAAAAATATATTACTATATAATAATTTTTTGTTTTTGAATTTTTTCTTCTTTTAATAAGTTTATCTATATTTTTTAATGAAAAATAATTTATATAAATTATATTTTTCTAACTCATAATTTATTTTGTAATTAATATTTATATATAAATAAACAAATAAATAATTAAAATGAATATTTAAAATTATATTGAAAACAAAAATGAGATTTATTATTTATTATTTTGGGATACTGTTTTAATTTAAATTAGATCTGTCTCACTAATAATATATTTTGTAATTAATATTTCTAAAAAAATAAACTAATAAATAATTAAAATAAAAATTTAAAATTATACTGAATAAAAATTAAAATGATATTTATGAATTATTATTAATGTATACCAGTTTAATAGTTTAAGTATTTATATGTTTTGTCGTTAGGAGTTTTGTGATTTATGTTTTTATGCTTCTAGTGGTTTATAGGTTTTATATAAAAAAATAAAATAACAAAAAAAGTTTTTATAATTTGTTATTATTTTCATAGGTTATAAACTTTGAGAATATAATAATATTTACAATTTTTTAAAATGAGAATACAATATTTGTTTTAATAATATTAATAATTATTATCATATAAATTTAATAGAAACAATTTTATTATTATATAATATAATATTGATCAAAAATTAAATTAATAAACTTTTAAAAAAAAGATATATATTAATTAAAAAATATTTACAAAACCCAAATTGATTCAAAATTAAAGTAAAATATATTACTGGATAATAATTTTTAATTTTTAAATTTCTACTTCTTTTATAAGCCTATATTTTTTTTATTAAAAATAAATTAATTAAATTATATTTGTCACACTCATTCTTTATTTTGTAATAAATATTTCTATAAAAATAAACTAATAAATAATTAAAATGAATATTTAAAATTATAATAAATTGAAATAAAAATTAGATTTCTTAATTATAAAGTAGTATATAGCATTTTAATGGTTTATGTATTTAGGCATTATGGGGTTTAAGAGTTTACTGATTTAACTGTGTATACATTTAGTTGTTTA
Organism: Sapria himalayana; assembly: GCA_029783825.1. NCBI lineage: Eukaryota > Viridiplantae > Streptophyta > Magnoliopsida > Malpighiales > Rafflesiaceae > Sapria > Sapria himalayana. The sequence goes on from JAREIK010003263.1 coordinate 283,315, forward strand.
TAGGTTTTATTTAAGAAAAAAAAATAAAAAAAATTATTTTTATTATTTTTTGATATTTTCAAAGGTTATAACCTTTCAAAATATGATAATTTTTAAATTTTTTTCAAAAGTGAATAAATATTTATTTATAATAATCATAATAATTATATATCATTTAAATTCAATATTAACAATTTTATTGATAGATATTCTAATAATTATCGAAAAATAAATAAAAAATCTATTATGAATAAGATTGATATTACTAAAAATATAATATCAAAACATAAAATGATTCAAATGCAAAGCAAAATATATTACTTAATAATAATTATTTGTTTTTAAATTTTTATCCTTTTTATAAACTTATCTATTTGTTGATTAAAATAATTTTTATAAATTATATTTTTAACTCATAATTTATTTTATAATTAATATATATATATAAATAAAAAACAAAAGAATCAAAATGAATTTTTTAAATTATAATGAAAACAAATAAAAATGAGATTTATTTATTATTATTTAGGGTATACACGTTTAAATGATTATCTATATAGGGGTATCAGAATTTTGTAGTTTAGTGATTTAAGTGTTTATGCATTTAGTGATTTATAGGTTTTATTTAAATAATGAAATAATAAAAAAAGATATTTTTTTTTATTTTTTCACATGTTCAAATATTATAATCTTTGAAAATAAAATAATTTTAAAATTTTTTTCAAAATGAATACAATATCTAGTTATGATAATTATTAAATTTATACATCATATAAATTAAATATAAATATTTTTATTGATAAATATTCTAATAATGTTCAAAAAATATATTAATAATTTATTATTAATAAGTTATATATCAATTAAAATATAATTACAAAACCTAAAATGATTCAGAAACAAATCAAAATATATTACTATATAATATTTTTTTGTTTTTAGTTTTTTTCTTCTTTTAATAAGTTTAAATTTATTTTTTAAAAAAATAATTTATATAAATTATATTTTTCTAACTTATAATTTATTTTGTATTTAATATTTATATAAAAATAAACAAATAAATAATTAAAATGAATATTTAAAATTATAATGAAAAAAATAAAAATGAGATTTATTATTTATTATTTAGGATATACATATTTAAAAAATATATCTATTTAGGGTTTTCGAGGTCAAGAAGTTATTGATTTAAGTATTTAGGCATTTAATGGTTTATAGGTTTTATTCAAACAATTAAATAACAAAAAATTTATTTTTTATATTTTTTCAAATTTTCAAATGTCATAACATTTGAAAATATAATAATTTTAAAATTTTTTAATAATGTGAATACAATATTTAGTAATAATAATTATTATAACTATATATAATAAAACTAAATATAAACAATTTTATTGATAATATTATATCAATTATCATAAAATAAATTAATAAACTATTTTTAATATGATAGATATAAATTGAAATATAATTAAAAAACCTAAAATGATTCAAAATCAAAGTAAAATTTTTTAGTAAATAATAATTTTTTTTAGTTTTTGCATCATTTTATAAGCTTATATTTTTTTTTGTTGAAAAATATATTATTTAAATTATATTTGTCACCTATAATTTATTTTTAATTAAAATTTCTAGAAATTATTTAAATTATATTTAAGGTTTACGAGTTAACAGTTTTAAGTATTTAGGGGCTTCGGGGTTTATAGTTTAGAGATTTATGTGTTTAAGCATTTACTAGTTTATAAGTTTTAATTTTAACAATGATATAACAAAAAATTTATTTTGGTATTTTTTAAAATTTTTGAAAGGTAACATTTGAAAATATAACACTTTTTAAATTTTTTTTATATGTGAATACAATATTTTGTTATGATAATATTAATAATTATATATCATGTAAATTCAATATAAACAATTATATTGATAGATTTTATATTAATGATCAAAAAATAAATTAATAAACTATTATTAATGAGAAAGATTTTATTTAAAATATATTTGCAAAACATAAATTTATTAAAAATCAAAATAATTACTAAATAATAATTTTTTGATGTTTTACTACTTTTTATAAGTTTATATTTTTTTTATTAATAATAAATTATTTAAATTATATTTGTCTTCCTCTTAATTTATTTTTTATTTATAATTCTATAAATATAAACTAATAAATAATTAAAATATATATTTAAAATTATAATGAATACAAATAAAATTGAGATTTATTATTTATAATTTATTATTTATTATTTATTATTTATTATTCAGGATATACTAGTTAATGGTTTAAGTATTTAGGTGTTTTGGGGTTAAGTGATTTAAGTATTTAGGCATTTAGTTATTTATAGGTTTTATTTAAAGAGTAAAAAAATCAAAAAATTAAATTTTTTGATTTTTAAAATTTTTGAAGGTTATAACCTTTTAAAATATAATAATTTTTAAATTTTTTTTTAAATGTTAATAAAATATTTAGTTATAATATTCTTAATAATTATATATATTGTAAACTCAATATAAAAAATTTTATTAATAGATATTATTATAATGATCAATAAAAAATTAATAAACAATTATTAATAAGAATGATATAAATTAAAATATAATTGCAAAAACTAAGATGATTCAAAATCAAAATAAAATATATAACAAAATAAAAAAAAATTGTTTTTAAAATTTTGCCTCTTTTTATAAGCATATATATTTTTTTGATAAAAAATAAATTCTTTAAAATAGATCCATCACACTAATAATTTATTTTGTCATTAATATTTCTATAAAAATAAACTGATAAATAATTAAAATAAAAATTAAAAATTATACTTAATAAAAATTAAAATAAGATTTATGATTTATTATTAATGAATACAAAATTAATAGGTTGAGTATTTAAAAGTTTTGTCATTTAGGAGTTTAGCGATTTATGTTTTTAGGCATTTAGTGGTTTATAGGTTTTATTTAAACAATAAAATAACAAAAAAAATTTGTAATTTTTTGTCATTTTCAAATATTATAACCTTTTAAAATTTAATAATATTTAAAATTTTTTGAAATTTGAATACATATTTAGTTATAATAATTTTTATAATTCTATATCACATAAAATAAATATAAAAGGTTTTATTGATAGATATTATAATAAGATAGATATTAATTAAAAAATATTTATAAAACCCAAATTGATTCAAAATTAAAGTAAAATATATTAGTATATAATAATTTTTAATTTTTAATAATACTTCGTTTTATACTTCTTTTAAAAGCGAATATATATATTTTTTGATTAAAAATAAATTATTTAAATTATATGTGTCGCACTCATAATTTATTTTGTAATAAAAATTTCTATAAAAATAAACTGATAAATAATTAAAATGAATATATAAAATAATAATAAATTTAAATAAAAATTAAATTTATTAATTATTAAGTAGTATATAGCAGTTTAATGGTTTATGTATTTAGGCATTACGAGGTTTAGGAGTTTACTGATATAACTGTGTATGCATTTAGTGGTTTATATGTTTTATTTAAAAAATAAAATAACAAAAAATTTATTTTTATTATTTTTTCATATTTCCAAAGGTTATAAACCTTTGTAAATATTATAATTTTTAAATTTTTTCAAAAGTGAATTCAATATTTAGTTATAATAAAAATTATATTTATATATCGTATAAATTCAATATAATCAATTTTATTGATAAATATCCTAATATTGGTCAAAAAATAAATTAATAAACAATTATTGATGAGATAGATATCAATTAAAATAAAATTAAAAAACCTAATTTGATTTAGAAGGAGAGAAAAATTTATTACTATATAATAATTTTTAGTTTTTAAATTTTTTATTCTTTTTATAAGTTTATGTATATTTTTTGATGAAAAATAATTTATATAAATTATATTTTTCTAACTCATTATTTATTTTTTAATTAATATTTCTATAAAAAATAAATTAATAAATAATTAAAATGAATATTTAAAAATATTATGAATACGAATTAAAATGAGATTTATGATTTATTATATGTGGTATACCATTTTAATGGTTTGATTATTTAGAATTTTTGTCGTTTAGGAGTATATCAAAATATCTTTTTAGGCATTTAGTGGTTTATAGGTTTTATTTATATAATAAAAATAAGAAAAAATTTTTTAGATTTTTTCTGATTTCAAAAGTTATAACCTTTAAAAATAAAATAATATTTAAAATTTTTTACTAGGTATAATTATATTAATCTAACTAATTATATATCATATAAATTCAATATAAACAATTTTAATGAAATATATTATAATAATGATCAAAAATTAAATTAATAAACTATTATTAAAAATATAAATAATAATTAAAATATATTTACATAACACAATGATTCAAAATCAAATCAAAATATATTACTAAATAATAATATTTAGATGGAAAATATATTACTATATAAAAATGATTCAGAAGAAAGCAAAATATATTACTATATAATAATTTGTTGGTTTGAAATTTTTTTTTCTTTTAAAAAAATTATTTTTTATTTTAATGAAAAATAATTTATATAAATTATATTTGTCTAACTCATAATTTATTTTGTAATTAATATTTATATAAAAATAAACAAATAAATAATTAAAATGAATATTTAAAAATATAATGAAAAAAATAATATTGAGATTTATTATTTATTATTTAGGGTTACCAGTTTAAAAGGATTCTTATTTATTATTTAGGGTTTTAGAGATTTAGGAGTTATTTATTTTAATGATTAGGCATTTAGTGGTTCATAGGTTTTATATAAAAAATGAAATATCAAAAAAAATATTTTATTTTATTTTTTCACATTTTCAATGGTTATAATCTTTGAAAATATAATAATTTTAAATTTTTTTTCAAAAGTGAATTCAAAATTTAGTTATAATAGTCATTATATTTAAATATCATATAAATTCAATATAAAGAATTTTATTGATAAATATTCTAATAATTATCAAAAAATAAATTAATAATCTATTATTAATAAGATAGATATCAATTAAAATATAATTACAAAACCAATAATGATTCAGAAGCAAAACAAATTATATTATTATTTAATAATTTTTTGTTTTTAATTTTTTTTTTCTTTTAATAAGTTTATCTATATTTTTTTTGATGAAAAATAATTTATATAAATTATAATTATCTAACTCATAATTTATTTTTTAATTAATATTTATATAAAAATAAACAAATAAATAATTAAAATGAATATTTAAAATTATAATGAAAAAAATAAAAATGAGATTTATTGTTTATAATTTAGGATATATCTGATTAAAAAATTATCTATTTAGGGTTTTCGAGATTTACTAGTATTTTGGCAATTAATGGTTTATAGGTTTTATTTAAACAATTAAATAAAAAATAAATTATTTTTGATATTTTTTCAAATTTTCAAAGATTATCACCTTTGAAAAGATAATAATTTTAATATTTTTTAAAAATGTGAAAATAATATTTAGTAATAATTATTATTATAACAATATATAATATAAACTAAATATAAACAATTTTATTGATGGATATTATTTCAATTTTCAAAAAATAAATTAATAAACTAATATTAATATCATAGATATAAATTAAAATTTAATTACAAAAACTAAAATTATTAAAAATCAAAGAAAATTTATTACTAAATAAAAATTTTTGTTTTCTAGATTTTGCCTCACTTTATAAGATTATATTTTTTTTTGATAAAAAAAATTATTTAAATTATATTTGTATCACTCATAATTTATTTTGTAAATAAAATTTCAATAAATTATTTGAATTATATTTAAGGTTTACGAGTTTAAAGGTTTAAATATTTAGGGGCTTCGGGGTTTAGGACTTTAGAGATTTTTGTGTTTATGTTTTTAATCATTTTTAAGTTTTATTTAAATAATGATATAACAAAAAAATTAATTTTTAATTATTTTTTCTCAATTTTGAAGGTTATAACCTTTGAAAATATAACAATTTTTAAATTTTTTTAAATGTGAATACTATATTTAGTTATAATAATAAAAATAATTATATATCATATAAATTCAAAATAAACAATTATATTGATAGATAATATATTAATGATAAAAAAATTAATTAATAAACTATAATAAATAAGATTTATATTATTTAAAATATATTTGCAAAACCTAAATTTATTCAAAATTAAAGAAAAATAAATTTATAAATAATAATTTTTTTGATGTTTTGCTTCTTTTTATAAGTTTATATTTTTTGTTGTTAAAAGTATATTATTTAAATTATATTTGTCTTCCTCATAATATATTTTTTAATTTATAATTCTATAAATGTGAGAATTATTATTTATTATTCAGGATATACAGTTTTAATGGTTTAGGTATTTAGGTGTATTTGGGTTTAGTGATTTAAGTGTTTATGCCTTTAGTGATTTATAGTTTTTATTTAAAAAATGAAAAAAGAATTAATTTTTTATTTTTTTTAAATTTTTGAAGTTATAATATCTTTTGAAATTATAATAATTTTAATTTTTTCTAAATGTGAGTATAATATTTAGTTATAATAATATTAATAATTATATATAATGTAATCTCAATAAAAATAATTTTATTAATAGATATTATAATAATGATCAATAAATAATTAATAAACTATTATTAAGAAGAATGATATAAATTAAAATATAATTGCAAAATCTAAAATGATACAAAATCAAAATAAAATATTTTTCTAAATAATAAATTTTTGTTTTTAAAATTGTGCCTCTTTTTATAAGCTTATATATTTTTTGATATAAATATAAATTATTTAAATTATATCTGTCTCACTAATAATTTATTTTGTAATTAATATTTCTTTACAAATAAAGTAATAAATAATTAAAATAAAAATTTAAAATTATACTGAATAAAAATTAAATTGAGATTTTTGATTTATTATTAATATATACTAGTTTAATGGTTTTGAGATTTAAATTTTTTTGAAATGTGAATACATATTTAGTTATAATATTATTAATAATCATACATCATTTAAATTCAATATAAATAATTTTATTGATAGTTATTATAATAATGATCAAAAATTAAAATAATAAACTATTAATAATAAGATAGATAATTATTAAAAAATATTTACAAACCCCAAATTGATTCAAAATCAAAGTAAAATATATTACTAAATAATAATTTTTAATTTTTAAATTTTACTTCTTTTATAAGCGTATATAAATTTTTTGATTAAAAATAAATTATTTAAATTATATTTGTCTTACTCATAATTTATTTTGTAATAAATATTTCTATAAAAATAAACTAATAAATAATTAAAATGAATATTTAAAATAATAAAAAATTTAAATAAAAATTAGATTTCTTAATTCTCAAGTAGTATACAGCAGTTTAATGGTTTATGTATTTAGGCATTATGCCTTTATGAGTTTACTGATTTAACTATGAATGCATTTAGTGCTTTATAGGTTTTATTTATAAATTAAAATAACAAAATATTTATTTTTATTATTTTTTTATATTTTTAAAGGTTATAACCTTTGAAAATATAATAATTTTTAAATTTTTTTCAAATGTGAATTCAATATTTAGTTATAATAATCATTATATTTATATATCATATAAATTCAATATAAACAAGATTATTGATAAATATTTTAATAATGATCAAAAAATAAATTAATAATCTATTATTAATAAGATAGATTTCAATTAAAATATAATTACAAAACCTATAATGATTCAAAAGCAAATCAAATTATATTACTATATAATAATTTTTTGCTTTTAATTTTTTTTTCGTTTAATAAGTTTATCTATATTTTTTTTGATGAAAAATAATTTATATAAATTATATTTGTCTAACTCACAATTTATTTTTTAATTAATATTTATATAAAAATAAACAAATAAATAATTAAAAAAATATTTAAAATTATAATGAAAAAAGAAATGAGATTTATTATTTACTATTTAGGGTATACCAGTTTAATTTAAATTATATCTATCTCACTAATAATTTATTTTGTATTTAATATTTCAATTAAAATAAAATGATTAATAATTAAAATAAAAATTTAAAACTATACTAAATAAAAATTAAAATGATATTTATGAATTATTATTAATGTATACCAGTTTAATATTTTAAGTATTTAGAGGATTTGTCATTTAGGACTTTAGTGATTTATGTTTTTAGACATTTAGTTGTTTATAGGTTTTATTTAAATAATGAAATAACAAAAAAATTATTTTTGATATTTTTTCACATTTTCAAAGTTTATAACCTTTGACAATATAATAATTTTAAAATTTTTTAAAAATATGAATACAATATTTAGTAATAATAATCATATAATTATATAAAATATAAACTAAATATAAACAATTTTATTCATAGATATGATATCAATTATCATAAAATAAATTAATATGTTATTATTATTATGATGGATATAAATTAAAATATAATTGCAAAACCAAAAATTATTCAAAATCCAAGTAAAATTTATTACTAAATAATAATTTTTGTTTTTTAGTTTTTGCTTTTTTTTATAATCTTATTTTTTTGTGATGAAAAATAAATTATTTAAATTATATTTGTATCACTCATAATTTATTTTGTAATTAATATTTTAATAAATTATTTAAATTATATTTAAGATTTATGAGTTTAAAGGTTTAAGTATTTAGGGGCATTTGTGTTTAGGCATTTAGTGGTTTATAAGTTTTATTTAAACAATGATATAGCAAAAAATTTATTTATTTTATTTTTTCTAATTTTTGAAGATTATATCATTTGAAAATATAATAATTTTTAATTTTTTTTTCAAGTGTAAATATAATATTTATTTATAATAATCTTTATAATTATAATTCATTTAAACTCAATATAAATAATTATATTGCTAGATATTATAAATATGATCAAAAAATTTAATAAAATAGTTATTATTTAAAAAGTATTTGCAAAATCTAAATTTATTCAAATCAGAGTAAAATATATTACTAAATAATAATTTTTGTATTGATTTGCTTTTTTTATAAGTTTATATTTTTTTTATTAAAAATAAATTATTTAAATTATATTTATCTTACTCATAATTTATTTTGTAATTTATAATTCTATAATAATAAACTACTAAATAATTAAAATGAATATTTAACATTATAATGAATACAAATAAAATTGAGATTTATTATTTATTATTCAGGATAAACCGGTTTAATGGTTTAAGTATTTAAGTGTTTTGTGGTTTAGGATTTTAGTGATTTAATTGTTTAGACCTTTAGTGATTATTAGTTTTTTTTAAGAATGAAAAAACACAAAATTTAATTTTTTGATTTTTTTTTAATTTTTGAAGGTTGTAACCTTCGAAAATATAATAATTTTTAATTTTTTTTAAATATGAATATAATATTTAGTTATAATAAACTTTATAATTATATATAATGTAAACTCAATATAAATAATTTTATTGATAGATATTATAATAATGATCAATAAATAAATTAATAAACTTGTATTTATAAGAATGATATAAATTAAAATTTAATATTATTTTAGTAATATATTGAAGGAGTTTGGTTCAAATGTTCCAACTGAGAGGGACTGAACAAACGCCAAAATTTTGGCTCGTTTCTTGAAAACTTTTTATGAGGAAACTAGTAAATTTTCTGGCCGATAATATTCTAGCTCTAGTGTTTATTTTTTTTCGATTATTCGAATTTTGAAAAAAAATTGAGCTTTGTTAAAATAGTAGAGATACAACGGTGTCTGAAATGGGTATGAAAATGAGGCATAAATTTAACAAATATTGTGGTTCTCTTCAGTCAACAAATATCATATTTTTTGTCGCAGTAGTGTTGGATCCTAGATATAAGCTCAAATATCTCAAGGCTAAGAACACTTAGCATTATGGAGAGGAATTGGCTAAAAATTTGGTGAAAAAGGTTATAAATGCTTTAAATTAGATGATGGATGATTATAAAGATTTAAATAAAGATGAATCAAAAGAAGATGATTTCTCTTATACTGTGTTGAAGAAAAATGATGATTTCTTTGATGTTAGAGATAATTTTGGTGATGATTTCTTTGTTGAATTGGAGAAATAACAAGAAGTTGCAGCTTTGGAAGAGTTGGATAGGTACTTGGAGGACAAACTTGAAAAAAATAGAATTGATTTTGATCTTCTAAACTGGTGGAATGTAAATGACGTTAGGTATCCTTCTTTGGCAAATTTACCAAGGGATGTATTCGCTATCCAAGCATCTACTGTGGCTTAAGAATCTACAATTAGCACTAGGGATGAACTTTAGATAAATTTAGGAGTTCTTTAACACCTATTATATATATAAATAATTATATATATCATGTATGTTAAAAATATACAATTTTTTCAAATTTGAATACAATATATTGCTATAATAAACTTAATAATTATATATCATGTATATTAAAAATATACAATTTTATTGATAGGTATTACTAAACTAAATATAAATATAAATATAATAATGATCAAAAAATCAATTAATAAACTATTATTTATTGATAGATATTCATATAGTATTTATAAAAAGTTAAACCTTTAAAGATGGTTTAAATGTTTAAGTATTTAACGGTTTTGGGGTTTAGAAGTTTAATGATCTAACCATTTTGGCATTTAGTAGTTTATTGGTTTTATATAAAGAATAAAATCACAAAAAATTTATTTTTGTGATTTTATCTCATTTTCAATGATGATAACCTTTAAAAATATAATAATTTTTCAATTATTTTCAAATGTAAATATAATATATTGTTATAATAATCTTTATAATTATATATCATGTAAATTCATTATAAACAATTTTATTGAAAAATATTCTAATAATGATCAAAAAATAAATTAATAATCTATTATTAATAAGATAGATATAAATTAAAATATAATTACAAAACCTAAAATGATTATGAAGCAAAGCAAAATATATTACTATATAATAATTTTTTGTTTTGAAATTTTTTTTTCTTTTAAAAAGTTTATCTATAATTTTTTGATGAAAATTAATTTATATAAATTATTTTTGTCTAGCTCAATTTATATTGTAATTAATATTTATATATAAATAAACAAATAAATAATTAAAATGAATATTTATAATTATAATGAAAAAAAATGAGATTTATTATTTATTATTTAGGGATACTCTTTTAATTTAAATTAGATTTTTCTCACTGATAATATATTATGTAATTAATATTTCTATAAGAATAAACTGATAAATATTTAAAATAAAAATTTAAAATTATACTGAATAAAATTTAAAATGAAATTTATGATTTATTATTACTGTATACCAGTTTAATGGATTAATTATTTTGAGGTTTTTTCATTTAGGATTTTAGCGATTTAACTATTTAGGCTTTTAGTGGGTGATATGTTTTATTTTAAAAAATAAAATATCAAAAAAATATTCTATAATTTTTTCTCATTTTCATAGGTTATAACCTTTGAAAATATAATAATATTTTAAATTTTTTGAAATGTGAATACAATACTTAGTTATAATAATATTAATAATTATATGTCATATAAATTCAATATAAACAATTTTATTGATATATATTATAATAATGATAAAAATTAAATTTATAAACTATTGATATTAAGATAGATATTAATTAAAAAATAATTACAAAACCCAAATTGATTCAAAATTATAGTAAAATATATCTCTAGATAACAATTTTTAATTTTTAAATTTTTACTTCTTTTATAAGCATATATATTGTTTAAATTTTATTTGTCACACTCATAATTTATTTTGTAATAAATATTTCTATAAAAATAAACTAATAAATAATTAAAATGAATATTTAAAATTATTATAAATTTAATTAAAAATTAGATTTATTAATTATTAAGTTGTATATAGCAGTTTAATGGTTTATGTATTTTGGCATTGCGGGGTTAAGAGTTTACAGATTTAACTGTGCAGGCATTTTGTGGTTTATTGGTGTTATTTAAAAAAAATATCAAAAAATTATTTTTTTTATTTTTTGATATTTTCAAAGGTTATAACCTTTGAAAATATAATAATTTTTAAATTTTTTTCAAAAGTGAATACTGTATTTAGTTATAATAATCATTATATTTATATATCTTATAAATTCTATATAAATATTTTTATTGGTAAATATTCTAATAATGATCAAAGAATAAATTAATAATCTATTATTAATTTGATAGATATCATTTTAAATATAATTATGAAACCTAACATGATTCAAAAATAAAGAAATATATATTACTATATAATATTTTTTTGTTTTGAATTTTTTTTCTTTTAAAAAGTTTATCCATATTTTTTTGATGAAAAATAATTATATAAATTATATTTGTCTAACTCAATTTATTCTATAATTAATAATTATATAAAAATAAATGAATAAATAATTAAGATGAATATTTTAAATTATAATGAAAAAAATAATATTGAGATTTATTATTTATTATCTAGGGTATACCGGTTTAAAATGATTATCTATTTAGGGTTTTCGAGATTTAGGAGTTATTGATTTAAGTATCTAGGCATTTAGTGGTTTATAGGATTTATTTAAACAATGAAAAAACAAAAAAATTATTTTTGTTATTTTTTCACATTTTCAAAGGTTATAACATTTGAAAATATAATAATTTTAAAATTTTTTAAAATGTGAATAAAATATTTAGTAATAGTAATCATTATAATTATATATAATATAAACTAATTATAAATAATTTTATTGATAGATATGATATCATTTATAAAAAAAATTAATAAACTATTATTAATATGATAGATATAAATTAAAATATAAATATAAAACCTAAAATGATTCAAAATCAAAGTAAAATTTATTACTAAATAAAATCTTTTTGTTTTTAAATTTTTACTTCTTTTTATAAGATTATATTTTTTTTATTAAAAGTAAATTATTAATATTATATTTGTCTGACTAATTATTTATTTTGTAATTAATATTTATATAAAAAATAAACTAATAAATATTTAAAATGAAAATTTAAAATTATAATGAATACAAATTAAAATGAGATTTAAGATTTATTATTGCTGTATATGTAATTTAACTTTTGATAATCTATTTGTATAAACAAATATTTTTTTTTAATATTTTCATGTAAGTGCAGGAAAGGAAATATTAAAAGGCCGGGTATGCAGTAGTAGCACAATAACCGAGGTCTCACTGACCGGACAGTAGGCCGAAATTGGAGCAGATCCTGACCCGTCTCATGATCCGACCCACAGTGGTTAAATGAACTAAAAGAAATTTAAATATAAAATGTTTTGTAATTTTATTTTCGGGTAGCTCTATTTGGACCCTTGGAACTATTCATCATCTCTCTCTCTTCTCTCTGTGCGATTTATCATGACTATTCTATGTGCTGCATACTGTAAGACATTTCTATTGCTTTAATCTGTAACGCAAAATCATTATCTGGTGGATTTAGCTAGTCATACTGAGCTACTAGCGAACCACATTATTTTCGATGTTTATTTCTCGTTTTTTGATTTTATCATTGATGGTTGCTGAATTGGGATATATATATTGCATGTTTTCTATTGTTTCTGTGTTTCTTTATCTCATTCTCACTACCGTGGAAGCACAATTGCCCAACAATTATATGGTATACCGGTTTAATGGATCGATTATTTAGGTCTTTTGTCATTTATGAGTTTAGGAATTTATGTTTTTAGGCATTTAGTAGTATATAGGTTTTATTTATATAATAAAATAATTTTTTTTTGATTTTTTAGATTTTCAAAGGTTATAACCTTTGAAAATAAAATAATTTTAAAATCTTTTGAAATATGAATACCTTGTATAATCATATTAATCTTATTAATTATATATCATATAAATTCAATATAAATAATTTAATGATAGATATTATAATAATGATCAAAATTAAATTAATAAACTATTATTAATAAAATAAATATTAATTAAAATATATTTACATAACACAAAATGATTAAAAATCAAATAAAAATATATTACTAAATAATAATATTTAATTTTTAAAATTTTCTGTCTTTTTATAAGCTTATATTTTTTTATGATTAAAAATAAATTATATAAATAATATCTATCTCACTCGAAATTTATTTTGTAATTAATTTTTCTAAAAAATTAAAATATAAATAATTAAAATGAATATTTAAAATAATAATATATAGAAATAAAAATGAGATTTAATATTTATTAATTAGTATACAGCTGTTATAAGGTTTATGTATTTAGGGGTTTCGGGTTTTATGAGGTATTGATTAATGTAAGTAAGCATTTAGTGGTCTATAGGTTTTATTTAAAAAAGAAATAACAAAAAATTTATTTTTGTATTTTTTCTCATTTTTAAGATTATAACCTTTGAAAATATAATAATTTTAAATTTTTTCAAAAGTGAATACAATCTTTATTTATAATTATCATAATAATTATATATCATATAAATTCAATATAAACAATTTTATTCATAGATATTCTAATAATTATCAAAAATATATTAAAAAATCTATTATGAATAAGATTGATATTACTTAAAATATAACATCAAAACCTAAAATGATTGAAAAGCAAAGCAATATATATTACTTAATAATAATTATTTGTTTTAAATTTTTTATTCTTTTATCAGCTTATATATTTTTTATGAAAAATTATTTTTATAAATTATATTTTTAACTCATAATTTGTTATAATTAATATATATATATATATATATAGATATATATATATATATATATATATATATATATATATATATAACTCTTAACAATCAAATGAATTTTTTAAATTATAATGAAAACAACTAAAAATGAGATTTATTAATTATTATTTAGGGTATACCCGTTTATATGATTATCTATAGAGGGGTATCAGAATTTTGTAGTTTAGTGATTTAAGTGATTAGGCATTTAGTGATTTATAGGTTTTATTTAAACAATGAAATAAAAAAAATATTCTTTTTTGTTTTTTCACAGATTCAAAGGTTATAATCTTTCAAAATATATTAATTTTAAAATTTTTTTCAAAAGTGAATACAATATTTAGTTATAATAATTATTAAATTTATATATCATATAAATAAAATATAAACATTTTTATTGATAAATATTCTAATAATGATCAAATAATAAATTATTAATCTATTATTAATTAGTTAGATATCAATTAAAATATAATTATAAAACCTAAAATGATTCAGAAAGAAAGTAAAATATATTACTATATAATAATTTTTTGTTTTTAATTTTTTTCTTCTTTTAATATGTTTAATATATATTTTTTGTTGAAAAATAATTTATATAAATTATATTTTTCTAACTTATAATTTATTTTGTAATTAATATTTATAAAAAAATAAACAACTAAATAATTAAAATGAATATTGAAAATTATAATTAAAAAAATAAAAAAAGATATTTATTATTTATTATTTAGGATATAGTTGTTTAAAAAATTTATCTATTTAGGGTTTTTGAGACTTAGAAGTTATTGATTTAAGTATTTAGACATTTAATGGTTTATAGGTTTTATTCAAACAATGAATATCAAAAAATTATTTTGATATTTTTTCAAATTTTCAAAGGTCATAACATTTGAAAATATAATAATTTTAAAATTTTTTAAAAATGTGAATACAATATTAGTAATAATAATATTATAACTATATATAATATAACAAATATAAACAATTTTTATTGATAGATATAATATCAATTATCAAAAAATAAATTAATAAACTTTTATTAATATGATAGATATATATTTAAATATAATTAAAAACCTAAATGATTCAAAATCAAAGTAAAATTTATTACTAAATAATATTTTTTTTTAGTTTTGCATCATTTTATAATCTATTAAATTATATTTGTATCATCATAATTTATTTTATAATTAATATTTCTTTAAATTTTTTAAATTATATTTATGGTTTATGAGTTTAATGGTTTAAGTATTTAGGGGTTTCGGGGTTTAGGAGTATAGATATTTATGTATTTAGGAATTTAATGGTTTATAAGTTTTATTTAAACAATGATATAACAAAAAATTTTTTTTTGTTATTTTTTCTCATTTTTAAAGGTTATAAATTTTGAAAATATAACAATTTTTAAATTTTTTTTATATGTGAATACTATATTTAGTTATGATAATCTTAATAATTATATATCATGTAAATACAATATAAATAATTATATTGAAATATATTATATTAATGATCAAAAAATAAATTAATAAACTATTATTAATAAGATAGATATTATTTTAAATATATTTGCAAACCATAAATTTATTCAAAATCAAAGTAAAATATATTACAAAATAATAC
>JAREIK010003263.1:303789-328552 GCA_029783825.1 Sapria himalayana
AAACCACAAATACGTAAAATACTAAATTACTAAACTCCTAAACCCTGATACTGCTGCAGAACACGCACATGGCGATGGACCATAGTACACACATGCACATATCTTGTCCATTTTGGTGTAGCATTAAGAGGAGCCAGCAAGTCCTGGAAGCAGCCAGAACTATGGGCCACCAACTTGTAGAGGGCCCCACTAGCAAGCCGGGATGATAACATTCAGACAACTAACAAGAACGAACAAAGTGGTCGGTAGTAAACCCAGGAGTAGCTAGTAGTGGGTCCCACTAGCCCTATCAGGCAGCATAGAGGGCCACCCAACCATCGCCCAATAGGAGTAGCGGGTAATCCATGATTAATTGGAGAGTCGATAAAATTCGAAGCATCGCCAAGCAGGGCCAGTAAGCAATGGATTCCAGACCAGCCATACGTGAGCGAAAGATTCAAACTTTTAGTTTATCTTTGTAGTCTTATTTGTATTTTAAACTTTGTATGCACCATGTACTTGTAGAGAAGGATCATGACATACTCACAAACATAATCTTTTCTTTTCTCTATGTAGCATGCAATGAGGGAAACTGGACCCATGAGTATCTCTAAGTGGCGCCTACTAATGCATTTTGTAAATACACATTAGGCGATGCTACACTCCCGAGAGAAGAAGACCCATCTTTATTGCATTTTGCAATTTTACTTGTATTCTTGCTTGGTTGTACACGTAAATAATTATTAGGCATTATGTTTTTTTATGTATTTTATATATAGAATCATTAAGGTGCATATGATTTGGTGGGCTGGCCTAAATTAGTCAGCTTTTTAGTCTCTTATAAGCGGTGTGCCTAAATTATAAATAAAGTGTGCATTTTCCAAAAATAAACAAAAAAAACCACAAAACTTAAACTTTAAATCCTAAACCTTAAACCATAAACTATATCCGTGGTCCATAAACCCTAAATCCTAAATCTCATGTTTTGCATTTTTATAATCAAATGACTATGTGTTAAATTTAAATTGAAATTCACAACTTTTAGGAATGTCACATATTTATCTTTTTGTATATGTAACACAAAGTCATGACTCAATGGGTGAGTTATGGATTAAGTCTCTTTCTTGCTTTAGATTATTGTTGCATTGGCAATATCATGATTGTATATTTTGTCTCAAGAACACAAAATCATATTGATAAGAATATGCCATAACTTGTGTCTCTTTGTTTAAAATATTGTTAGGGCACTAAGAATGATCATTAATACATATTTAATCAGTATAATATTGGGTCACAGTATTGGATATGACCATAGCTTGTGCATTTTATCTTTATATTACAAAGTCATTGCACTAGGAATAAATGTAAATTTGGACTTCCTCATGAGGAAAAGTCATGACTCTAGAAATAGTAAAAGCTCAAGTACTACTCTTTATAAATTTCTATAGCTAAAATTCTTGGGATTGGAAATATCACTATGGCATTTTTCTTTGATTTGTGACTTCAAGTGTCAATATGCAAGACTAATATTTTGAGCAATTTTTAAATCCCTTTATTCAATTGAATATGATTCATTTATACCTTTTTGGGTATTGTGAGCTTGTATACATAACTAATTTAATATAAAAAGAAAGAAATGATAATTTTCATATCCATGAGGATATAAAAAAAAGGCTTAAACATGCCAATAAAATAAATTTTTTGATTCTTCATTGAAAGAGAGCCCATACTTCTTGCCATGCTCAAACCACCTTAGAAGTAGTTTGTACTAATAGGCTACAAGTTGGTTATTTTTTTAGAGGTGAACTATCTTTAAAAAAAATTTCTTTGAGTGTGAGCATGAAAGATATTTTAGAAGAAATTACAATAATCAATATAAATTGCATCCTCAACAACTAGCTATTTCAACACATAGGGGTACAACTTTGGTTTCGTCTGTTAGCGAACATGAGTCAAATTACCTTTGATAGCACAGTGATTCAACATCAAATATGATGAGACATTATAGAGATTAAGTAAAAGCTCCTATTATTTTGGTTAGAGCTTTAACAATCATTCTAGAGTTGAGAGAGGAACAAAATAAATTATTGTAATTATTCATTATAATTTTAATTTTTATTTTAATTTTTTATTAGTTTATTTTATAGAAATATTAATTACAAAAGAAATTATTAGTGAGACAGATCTAAATTCAATTAAACCGGTATATCCTAAATAATAAATAATAAGTCTCATTTTTTTTCATTTTAATTTTAAATATTCAAATTTAATTATTTCTTTGTTTTTTTTATAAAAATATTAGTTACAAAATAAATTACAAGTTACACAAATATAATTTATATAAATTATTTTTCATCAAAATAATATAGATAAACTTTTTAAAAGAAAAAAAAATTTCAAAACAAAAAATTATTATATAGTAATATATTTTACTTTGCTTGTGAATCATTTTTAGGTTTTGTAAATATATTTTATTTGATATCTATCTTATTGATAATAGATTATTCAGTTATTATTTCATAATTATTAGAATATTTATCAATAAAAATGTTTATATTGAATTTATATGATATATAAATATAATGATTATTATAACTAAATATTGTATTCACTTTTGAAAAAAATTTTAAAATTATTATATTTTCCAAGGTTATAACCTTTAAAAATATGTAAAAATAAATAAAAATAATTTTTTTGTTATTTCATTTTTTAAATAAAACCTATAAACCACTAAATGCATACACAGTTAAATCAGTAAAGTCCTAGAGCCCGTAATGCATAAATACATAAACTATTAAACTGCTATATACTACTTAATAATTAAGAAATCTAATTTGTATTTCATTTTATTATAATTTTAAATATTCATTTTAATTATTTATTAGATTATTTTTATATAAATTTTTATTACAAAAATAAACTATGAGTGCGACAAATATAATTTAAATAATTTATTTTTAATAAAAAAAATATTTGCGCTTATAAAAGAAGTAAAAATTTAAAAATTTAAAATTATTATCCAATAATATTTTTTGCATTAATTTTGAATCAATTTGGGTTTTGTAAATATTTTTTAATTAATATCTATCTTATTATTAGTAGTTTAATAATTTAATTTTTGATCATTATTATAATATCTATAATAAAATTGTTTACATTGAATTTATATGATATATATTTATTAAAATTATTATAACTAAATATTGTATTCACATTTCAAAAAAATATTAAATATTATTATATTTTCAAAGTTTATAACCTATGAAAATGACAAAAAATTACAAATTATATTTTGTAATTTTATTGTTTAAATAAAACCTATAAACCGATAAATGCCTAAAAACATGAATCTCTAAACACCTATATGGAAAAACCTTTAAATACTTAAATTATTAAATTGGTATACATTAATAATAAATAATAAATTTCATTTTAATAATTTTTGTTTTTAAAATTTTGCCTCTTTTTATAAGCATATATTTTTTTTGATAAAAAATAAATTATTTAAAATATATCAATCTCACTAATAATTTATTTTGTAATTAATATTTCTATAAAAATAAACTGATAAATAATTAAAATAAAAATTTAAAGTTACACTTAATAAAAATTAAAATGAGATTTATGATTTATCATTAATTTATACCAATTTAATAGTTTAAGTATTTAGAATTTTTGTCGTTTAAGAGTTTAGCAATTTATGTTTTTAGGCATTTAGTGGTTTATAGGTTTTATTTAAACAATAAAATAATAGAAAAAAATTTTGTAATTTTTTGTCATTTTCATAGGTTATAAACTTTGAGAATATAATAATATTTAAAATTTTTTCAAATGTGAATACCATATTTAGTTATAATAATTTTAATAATTATATATCGTATAAATTCAATATAAACAATTTTATTGATAGATATTATAATAATGATCACAAATTAAATTAATAAACTATTAATAATAAGATAGATATTAATTAAAAAATATTTAGAAAACCCAAATTTATTCAAAATTAAAGTAAAAAATATTACTGGATAATAATTTATAATTTTTAAAATTTTACATCTTTTATAAGCGTATATATATTTTTTAATTAAAAATAAATTATTTAAATTATATTTGTCGCACTCACAATTTATTTTGTAATAAATATTTATATAAAATAAACTTATAAATATTTAAAATGAATATTAAAATACAAATTAGATTTCTTAATTATTAAGTAGTATATAGTAGCTTAATGGTTTATGTATTTAGGCATTACGAGCCTTAGAAATTTATTGATTTTACTGTGTATTCATTTAGTGGTTTATAGGTTTTATTTAAAAATTAAAATAAAAAAATATTGATTTTTATTATTTTTTGATATTTTCAAAGTTTATAACTTTTGAAAATATAATAATTTTTAAATTTTTTTCAAATGTGAATTCAATATTTAGTTATAATAATCATTATATTTATATATCATATAAATTCAATATAAACATTATTATTGATAAATATTCTAAAAATGATCAAAAAATAAATTAATAATCTATTATTAATATGATAGCTATCAATTAAAAAATAATAAAAAAATCTAAAATGATTCAGAAGAATTCAAATTATATTACTATATAATAATTTATTATTTTGAAATTTTTTTTCTTTTAAAAAGTTTATCCATATTTTTTTGATGAAAATTAATTTATATAAATTATATTTTTCTAACTCATAATTTATTTTTTAATTAATATTTATATAAAAATAAACAAATAAATAATTAAAATGAAAATTTAAAATTATAATGAAAAAAATAATATTAAGATTTATTCTTTATTACTTTGGGTATACCAGTCTAATTTAAATTAAATATGTCTCACTGATAATTTATTTTGTAATTAATATTTCTATAAAAATAAACTGATAAATAATTAAAATAAAAATTTAAATGAGATTTATGAATTATTATTAATGTATACCAGTTTAATATTTTAAGTATTGAATGTTTTTTCATTTATGACTTTAGCGATTTATGTTTTTAGGCATTTAGTTGTTTATAGATTTTATTTAAAGAAATAAATAATAAAAAAAATAATTTTTGATATTTTTTCACATTTTCAAAGGTTATAACATTTGAAAATATAATAATTTTAAAATCTTTTAAAAATGCTATACAATTTTTAGTAATAATAATTATTATAACTATATATTATATCGACTAAATATAAACAATTGTATTGATAGATATTTTATCAATTATCAAAAAATAAATTAATAAACTATTATTAATATGATAGATATAAATTAAAATATAATTTAAAAACCTAAAATGATTCAAAATCAATGTAAAATTTATTACTAAATAATAATCTATTTTAAGTTTTTGCATCATTTTATAAGCTTATATGCTTTTTTGATTAAAAATATAATATTTAAATTATATTAGTATCTCTCATAATTTATTTTGTAATTAATATTTCTATAAATTATTTAAATTATATTTAAGATTTATAAGTTTAAAGGTTTAAGTATTTAGGGCCTTCAGGGTTTAGGAGTTTAGAGATTTATGTGTTTAGGTAATTAATGGTTTATAAGTTTTATTTAAACAATGATATAACAAAAAATTGATTTTTTATTATTTTTTCTCATTTTTTAAGGTTATAACCTTTGAAAATATAACAATTTTTAAAATTTTTTTTAAATGTGAATACTATATTTAGTTTTGAAAATATAATTTTTTTAAACAATTATAAATAAGATAGATATTATTTAAAATATATTTGCAAAACCTAAATTGATTCAAAATCAAATATTATAAATTACTAAATAATAATGTTTTTGATGTATTGCTTCTTTTTATATGTTTATATTTTTTTGTTCTTAAAAGTATATTATTTAAATTGTATTTGACTTGCTCATAATTTATTTTGTTATAAATATTTCTATAAAAATAAACTAATAAATAATTAAATGAATTTTTAAAATTATAATAAATAGAAATAAAAATTAGATTTATTAATTATTATGTAATATATAGTGGTTTAATGGTTTATGTATTTAGGTATTACAGGGTTTAGGAGTATACTGATTTAATTGTGTATGCATTTAGTTGTTTATAGGTTTTATTTAAAAAATAAAATAACAAAAAACTTATTTTTATTATTTTTTGATATTTTCAAAGGTTAACCTTTGAAAATATAATAATTTTTAAATTTTTTTTTAAAAGTGAATTTAATATTTAGTTTAAATAATCATTATATTTATATATCATGTAAATTAAATATAAAATATTTTAGTGATAAATATTCTAATGATGATCAAAAAATAAAGTAATAATCTATTATTAATAAGATAGATATCAATTAAAATATAATTACAAAAGATAAAATGATTCATAAGTAAAGCAAAAAATATTACTATATAATAATTTTTTGTTTTGAAATTTTTTTTTATTTTAAAAAGTATATCTATATTTTTTTGAAAAAAAAAATTTACATATATTATATTTGTCTGACTCATAATTTATTTTTAATTAATATTTATATAAAAATGAAAAATTAATAATTAAAATGAATATTTAAAATTATAATGAAAAAAAATGAGATTTATCATTTATTATTTAGGGTATAGCGGTCTAATTTAAATTATATCTGTCTCACTAATAATTTATTTTGTAATTAATATTTCTATAAAAATAAACTGATAAATAATTAAAATAAAAATTCAATATTATACTGAATAAAAATTAAAATGATATTTATGATTTATTATTAATGTATACTAGCTTAATGGTTTAAGTATTTAGAGGTTTTGTCTTTTAGGAGTTTAGTGATTTAGGGTTTTAGGCATTTAGTGGTTTATAGGTTTTATTTAAACAATAAAATAACAAAAAAATGTTAATTTTTGTCATTTTCATAGGTTATAACCTTTCAAAATATAATAATATTTAAGATTTTTTGAAATATGAATATAATATTTAGTTATAATAATATTAATAATTATATATCATATAAATTCAATATAAACCATTTTATTGATAGATATTATAATAATGATCAAAAATTAATTTAATAAACTATTAATAATAAGATAGATATTAATTAAAAAGTATTTCCAAATTTATTCAAAATTAAAGTAAAAAATATTATTTAATAAAAATTTTTAATTTTTAAATTTTTACTTCTTTTATAAGCATATATATTTTTTTATTAAAAATAAATTTTTTAAATTATATTTGTCACACTCACAATTTATTTTGTAATAAAAATTTATATATAAAAAACTAATAAATAATTAAAATGAATATTAAAAATTATAATAAATTGAAATAAAAATTAGATTTCTTAATTATTAATTAGTCTTTAGCAGTTTAATGGTTTATGTATTTAGGCTTACGAGCTTTAGAAGTTTACTGATTTAACTGTGTATGCATTTCGTGGTTTATAAGTTTTATTTAAAAATTAAAATAACAAAATATTTATTTTTATTATTTTTTTATATTTTCATAGGTTATAACCTTTAAAAATATAATAATTTTTAAATTTTTTTCAAATGTGAATTCAATATTTA
The DNA here is from genome assembly GCA_029783825.1 of Sapria himalayana. Lineage (NCBI taxonomy): Eukaryota > Viridiplantae > Streptophyta > Magnoliopsida > Malpighiales > Rafflesiaceae > Sapria > Sapria himalayana. The sequence continues at coordinate 311,314 of JAREIK010003263.1, forward strand.
GTTATAATAATCATTATATTTATATATCATATAAATTCAATATAAACAAGATTATTGATAAATATTTTAATAATGATCAAAAAATAAATTAATAATCTATTATTAATAAGATAGATATCAAATAAAATATAATTACAAAACCTATTATGATTCAGAAGCAAAGCAAATTATATTACTATATATTAATTTTTAGTTTTTAATTTTTTTGTTCTTTTAATAAGTTTATCTATATTTTTTTTGATGAAAAATAATTTAGATAAATTATATTTGTCTAACTCATAATTTATTTATTAATTAATATTTATATAAAAATAAACAAATTAATAATTAAAATGAATATTTAAAATTATAATGAAAAAAAAATGAGATTTATTCTTTATTATTTAGGGTATACCAGTTTAATTTAAATTATATCTATCTCACTAATAATTTATTTTGTAATTAATATTTCAATAAAAATAAACTGATAAATAATTAAAATAAAAATTTAAAATTATACTAAATAAAAATTTAAAAGATATTTAAGAATTATTATTAATGTATACCAATTTAATATTTTAAGTATTTAGAGGTTTTGTCATTTAGTACTTTAGCGATTTATGTTTTTAGGAATTTAGTGGTTTATAAGTTTTGTTTAAATAATGAAATTACAAAATAATTATTTTTGATATTTTTTCACATTTACAATGGTTATAACCTTTGACAATATAATAATTTTAAAATTTTTAAAAATGTGAATATGATATTAAGTAATAATTATCATTATAATTATATATAATATAAACTAAATATAAACAATTTTATTCATAGATATGATATCAATTATCAAAAAATAAATTAATATGGTATTATTATTATGATGGATATAAATTAAAATATTAATGCAAAACCTATAATTATTCAAAATCCAATTAAAATTTATTACTAAATAATAATTTTTGTTTTTTAGTATTTGCTTCTTTTTATAAGCTTATATATTTTTTTAATGAAAAATAATTTATTTTGTAATTAATATATTAATAAATTATTTAAATTATTTTTATGGTTTACGAGTTTAAACGTTTAATTATTTAGGGGCTTTTGTGTTTAGGAGTTTAGATGTTTAAGTATTTAGGCATTTAGTGGTTTATAAGTTTTATTTAAACACTGATATAGAAAAAAATTTATTTTTATTATTTTTTCTAATTTGTGAAGATTATATCCTTTGAAAATATAATAATTTTTAAATTTTTCAAATGTAAATATAATATTTATTTATAATAATCTTCATAATTATAATTCATTTAAATTCAATATAAATAATTATATTGCTAGATATTATAATTATGATCAAAAAAATTAATAAAATAGTTATTATTTAAAAAGTATTTGCAAAATCTAAATTTATTCAAATCAAAGTAAAATATATTACTAAATAATAGTTTTTTAATGTTTTGCTTTTTTTATAACTTTATATTTTGTTATTAAAAATAAATTATTTAAATTATATTTATCATACTCATAATTTATTTTGTAATTTATAATTCTATAATAATAAACTACTAAATAATTAAAATGAATATTTAAAATTATAATGAATACAAATAAAATTGAGATTTATTATTTATTATTCAGGATATACCGATTTAATGGTTTAATTATTTAGGTGTTTTGTGGTTTAGGAGTTTAGTGATTTTATTGTTTAGACCTTTAGTGATTTATAGTTTTTTTAAGAATGAAAAAACACAAACTTTAATTTTTTGATTTTTTTAATTTTTGAAGGTTGTAACCTTTGAAAATATAATAATTGTTAATTTTTTTTAAATGTGAATATAATATTTAGTTATAATAATCATAATAATTATATATAATGTAAACTCAATATAAATAATTTTATTGATAGATATTAAATAATGATATATTAAATAATGATATATTAAATAATGATCAATAAATAATAAAATAAGCTTGTATTTATAAGAATGAGATAAATTAAATTATAATTGTAAAATCTAAAATAATTCAAAATCAAAATAAGATATATTATTAAATTATAATTTTTTATTTCTAAAATTTTTCCTCTTTTTATGAGCATTTTTATTGATCAAAAATAAATTATTTTAATTATATATGTCGCACTAATAATTTATTTTGTAATTAATATTTCTATAAAAATAAACTGATAAATAATTAAAATGAATATTTAAAATTATAAAGAATACGAATAAAACAGAAATTTATGATTTATTATTTAGACTATACTAATTTAATATTTTATGTATTTATGGGCTTTAGGGTTTAGGAGTTTAGTCATTTTAGTATTTAATCATTTAGTGGTTTATAGGTTTTATATAAAAAATAAAATAACCAAAAATCTATTTTTGTTATTTTTTCTCATTTTTGAAGGTACCTTTGAAAATATAATAATTTTTAACTTTTTTTTGACAAGTGAATACAATATGAAGTTATAATAATCGTAATAATTAAATACAATATGAAGTTATAATAATCGTAATAATTATATATAATATAAATTCAATATAAACTATTTTATTGATATTTATTATAATACTAATCATAAAAATGTAATAATCAATTATTAATAAGATAAATATTGTTTAAAATATATTTTAAAAACCTAAAATGACTCAAAATCAAATTGAATTATTTTACTAAATATTAATTTTAAATTTTTAAATTTTTGTATCCATTTATAACCCTATATATTTTTTGATGAATAATAAATTATTTAAATTATATTTGTCTCACTAATAATTTATTTTTTAATTTATATTTCTATAAAATTAAACTAATAAATAATTAAAATGTATATATAAAATTATAATGAATACTAATAAAATAAAGATTTATGATTTATTATTTAGGGTATAACTATTTAATTGTTTATGTTTTTTGTGATTTTGGGGTTCAGGAGTTTATTGATTTATATGTTTACACATTTTCGTGTTTATAGCTTTAATTTAATCAATGAAATAACAAAAAATTTATTTTTTTTGAATTTTCGTGATTTTCAAAGGTTAAGACATTTAAAAATATAATAATTTTTTAATAGTTCAAAAATATGAATACAATACTTAGTTATAATAATCTTAATAATTATATTTGTTGTAGTTTCAATATAAAAAATTGTATTAATATATATTATAATAATGATCAAAAAATAAATTAATAAACTATTATTAATTAGACTGATATTAATTAAAATATATTTCCAGAACCAAAAATAATTCAAAATCAAAGAAAATTATATTACTTAATAAAATTTTAAATTTTTGAAATTTTGTTTATTTTTATAAGATTATATTTTTTTTCATTAAAAATAATTTATTTTAATTATATCTGTTTCACTCATTATTTATTTTGTAATTATTTTTTCTATAAAAATAAACTAAAAAATAATTAAAATTAATATTTAAAAATATAATAAATACAAATAAAAATGAGATTTATTATTAATTTTTTAGGTTAAATAGGTTTAATGGTTTAAGTATTTAGGGGGTTTTGGGGTTTAGGAGTCTAGAGATTTAAATGTTTAGTCATTAAGTGGTTTATAAGTTTTATTTAAATAATAAAATAATAAAAAAATTATTTTTGTGATTTTTTATCAATTTTCAAGGTTATAACCTTTGAAAATATAATAATTTTTAATTTTTTTTCAAATGTAAATATAATATTTAGTTATAATAACTTAATAATTATAAGACATTTTAATTGAATATAAGTAAATTTATTGTTCGATATTATAAAAATTATCAAATAATAAATTAATAAACTATTATTAATAAGATAGATATCAATTAAAATATATTTACAAAACCTAAAATGATTCATAAGCAAAACAAAATATCTTAGTATATAATAATATTTTGTTTTGAAATTTTTTTTTCTTTTAAAAAGTTTATCTATATTATTTTAATGAATAATTAATTTATATAGATTATATTTGTGTAACTCATTATTTATTTTGTAATTAATATTTATATAAAAATAAAAAAATAAATAATTAAATTTGAATATTTAAAATTTAAATGAAACAAAAATGAGATTTATTCTTTATTATTTAGGATATACCTGTTTAATTTAATTAAGATCTGTCTCAGTAATAATTTATTTTGTAATTAATATTATTATAAAAATAAACTGATAAATAATTAAAATAATAATTAAAATTATACTGAATAATTAAAATAATTTATTTTGTTCCTCTCTCGACTCTAGAATGATTGCTAAAGCTCTAACCAAAATAATATGAGCTTTTACTTTATCGCTATTATGTCTCATCATATTTGATGTTGAATCACTGGGCTATTAAAGGTAATTTGACTCATGTACGCTAACAGACTAAACCAAAGTTGTGCCCCTATGTGTTGAAATAGCTAGTTATTAAGGATGCTATTTATATTGATTATTATAATTTCTTCTAAAATATCTCTCATGCACACACTCAAAGCAATTTTTTTAAAACATAGTTCACCTCTAAAAAAATAACTATTTTGTAGCCTATTAGAACAAACTAGCTCGAGGGTGGGTTGAGCAGGGGAAGAAGTATGGGCTCTCTTCCAATCAAGAATCAAAAAATTTATTTTATTGGCATATCTAAGCCTTTTTTATATCCTAATGGATATGAAAAGTATCATTTCTTTCTTTTTATATTAAATGAGTCATGTATACAAGCTCACAATACCCAAAAAGGTGTAAATTGGCATGTCTAAGCCTTTTTTTATATCCTTATGGATATGAAAAGTATCATTTCTTTCTTTTTATATTAAATGAGTTATGTATACAAGCTCACAATACCCAAAAAGGTGTAAATGAATCATATTCAAATGTATAAAAGGTTTTAATCAATGCTCTAAATATTAGTCTTGCATATTAACACTTGAGGTCACAAATCAAAGGAAAAAGCCATAGTGATATTTCCAATCCCAAGAATTTTAGCTATAAAAAGTTTTAAAGAGTAGTAATTAAGCTTTAACTATATCTAGGGTCATGACTTTTGCTCTTGAGGGATGTCCAAAGTTACAATCATTCCTAGTGCAATGACTTTGCAATATAAAGATAAAATGCACAAGCTATGGTCATATCCAATACTGTGACCCAGTATTATAGTGATTAAATATGTATTCATGATCATTCTTAGTTCCATAACAATATGTTCAACAGAGAGACACAAGTTATGGCATATTCTCATCGATATGATTTTCTGTTCTAGTGATAAAATATACAATCTTGGCCATTGCTAATGCTATAATAATCTAAAGCAAGAAAAGTCTGAATCCATAACACACCCCTTGAGTCATGACTTTGTGTTACATATACAAAAAGATAAATCTGTGACATTGCTAAAAGATGTAAATTTCAATTTAAATTTAACACTTAGTCATTTGATTATAAAAGTGCAAAACATGAGATTTAGGAATTAGGGTTTATGGGTTGGGGTTATAGTTTATGGTTTAAGGTTTAGGATTTAAAGTTTAGGGTTTAGGTTATTTTTTGTTTGTTTGGAAAATATACACTTTATTTTTCATTTAGGCACACAACTTACAAGTGACTAAAATGCTGAATAATTTAGGCCAGCCCACCAAATCCTATGCACCTTAATGATTCTATGCATAAAATACATAAAAAAACATAATGCCTAATAATTCGAAGCGTATGAATACAACTAAAATCACCTGGAATTATCGGACTTCAGAGTTGGCATTGAGTCATTATGCTAACTACGTCCTTTCCATTCGGATTTGTCCAATCCATTTGGAGGAACCTGAATGATGCACCATATTAAAACTATGCAAATATAAGATTGTGCATGTCTGTGACATGCAACATCAAGCAATTGCCTATGTCATTCTTATGCAATGGAATACATGTTAAACTGAATACCCATAAATCCACAAGTCCATATCTACGGCACTTTGTCAATTCATTCTCACCTCTGAAATCCACATTCTTCTACTCTAATGAACCTCAAAAGATTATCTCTTGTGTTAGAATGCTTCCTCCTCAAGCTCTAAGAAGTGGTTGTATGTTCACCAAAAAAATTTCAAAAAATATGTATGCATCAGTGTGCATGTGTGATGAGGTCCATCTCATAGTCTAATTATCTACGCATACAACCAACCTAGAATAAAGTAAAATTACAAAATGCTATTGAGATGGGTCTTCTGCTCCCGGGAGTGTTGCATCGCCTAATGTGTATTTACAAAATATATTAATGGACCCACTTAGAGATACTCATGTGTCTAGTTTCCCTCATTGCATGCTACATAGAGAACAGACAATATTGTGTCTGTGAATATGTCATGATCCGTCTCTTCAAGTACATGGTGCATATAAAGTCCAAAATACAAATAAGACTACAAACATAAACTACAAGTTTAAATCTTTCTCTCCCGCGTGGCTGGTATGGACTTCATTGCTTACTGGTCCTTCTTGGTAATGCTTCGGATATTGCCGACTCTCCAATTAATCATGTATTACCTGCTACTCCTGTTGGATGATGGTTGGGTGGCCCTCTATGCTTCATGATAGGTCTAGTGGGACCCACTCCGAGCTACTCTTGGGTTTACTCTCGACCACTTTGCTCGATCTTATCAGTTGTCTGAATGTTATCATCCTGGTTTGCTAGTGGGGCCCTCTACAAGCTGGTGGCCCATACTTCTGGCTACTTTCAGGACTTGCTCTCCCCTCTAAATGCTACACCAAAATGGACAATAATATGTGCATGTGTGTACTGTGGTCCATCGCTATGTGTGTGTGGTGCAGCAGTATCAGGGTTTAGGAGTTTAGTAATTTAAGTATTTAGGTATTTTGTGGTTTATAGGTTTTATTTAAATAATACAAAAAAAATATTTTTATGATATTTTCTCATTTTCAAGGTTATAACCATTGAAAATATCATAATAATTATTTTTTTTCAAATGTTAATACAATATTTAATTATAATAATCATACAAATTAAATAACATGTAAATATAATATAAATAATTAAAATGAATATTATAATTATAATGAATACAAATAAAAATTATTTTTATGATTTATTATTTAGGGTATACCGGTTTATTGGTTTAAGTATTTAAGAGTTTAGGAGTTTAGGGATTTAATTTTTTAGGCATTTAGTAGTTTATATGTTTTATTTAAATAATGAAATAACAAAAAAATTATTTTTCAAATTTTTTATCAATTTTGAAGGTTATAACCTTTATAAATATAATAATTTTTAAAATTTTTTCAAATGTGAATACAATATTTAGTTATAATAAACTTAATAATTATATATCATGTAAATTAAAAATAAACAATTTTATCGATAGATATTAATAAAATAAATATAAATATAAATATATATATAATAATGATCAAAAAATAAATTAATAAACTATTATTTATTGATAAATATTTTTATATTATTTATAAATACTTAAACCTTTAAAGATGGTTTAAATGTTTAAGTATTTAAGGTTTTTGGGGTTTAGAAGTTTTATGATTTAAGAGTTTATGCATTTAGAAGTTTATAGGTTTTATATAAACAATAAAATAACAAAAAATTTATTTTTGTGATTATCTGATTTTTAAAGATGATAACCTTTAAAAATTTAATAATTTTTAAATTATTTTCAAATGTAAATATAATAATTAGTTATAATAATCTTTATAATTATATATCATGTAAATTCAATATAAACTATTTTATTGATAAATATTCTAATAATTATCAAAAAATAAATTAATAATCTATTATTAATAAGATAGATATCAATTAAAATATAATTACAAAACCTAAAATGATTCAGAAGCAAAGGAAAATATATTACTATATAATAATTTTTTGTTTTGAAATTTTTTTTTTATAAAGTTTATCTATAATTTTTTGATGAAAATTAATTTATATAAATTATTTTTGTCTAGCTCAATTTATTTTGTAATTAATATTTATATATAAATATACAAATAAATAATAAAAATGAATATTTAAAATTATAATTAAAAATACGAGATTTTATATTTATTATTTAGGGATATTGTTTTAATTTAAATTAATTCTGTCTCACAAATAATTAATTTTGTAATTAATATTTCTATAAAAATAAACTGATAAATAATTAAAATAAATATTTGAAATTATACTGAATAAAATTTAAAATGAGATTTATTATTTATTATTAATCTATACCAGTTTAATGAAATAAGTTTTTAGAGGTTTCGTCATTTAGGAGTTTAGCAATTTATGTTTTTAGTCTTTTAGTGGTTTATAGGTTTTATTTAAAAAATAAAATAACAAAAAATTTTCTATAATTTGTTATCATTTTTATAAGGTATAACCTTTGAAAATATAATAATATTTATAATTTTTTGAAATGTGAATATAATATTTAGTTATAATAATATTAATAATTATATATCATATAAATTCAATATAAACAATTTTTTTGATAGATAATATAATAATGATCAAAAATTAAATTAATAAACTATAAATAAAAAGATAGATAATAATTAAAAAATATTTACAAAACACAAATTGATTCAAAATTAAAGTAAAATATATTATTGGATAATAATTTTTAATTTTTAAATTTATACTTCTTATATAAGCGTATATTTTTTTTATTAAAAATAAATTAATTAAATTATTTTTGTGCACTCATAATTTAATTTGTAATAAATATTTCTATAAAAATAAAATAATAAATAATTAAAATGAATATTTAAAATTATAATAAATAGAAATAAAAATTAGATTTATTAAGTAGTATTTAGCAGCTTAATGGTTTATTTATTTAGGCATTATGTTGTTTAGGAGTTTACTGATTTAACTGTGTATGAATTTAGTGGTTTATAGTTTTTATTTAAGAAAAAAATAAAAAAAATAATTTTTATTATTTTTTGATATTTTCAAAGGTTATAACCTTTGAAAATATAAAAATTTTTAAATTTTTTTGAAAAGTGAATAAATATTTATTTATAATAATCATAATAATTATATATCATATAAATTAAATATAAACAATTTTATTGATAGATATTCTAATAATTATCAAAAAATAAATTAAAAAACTATTATGAATAAGATTGATATTACTTAAAATATAATATCAAAACCTTAAATGATTCAAAAGCAAAGCAAAATATATTACTTAATAATAATTATTTGTTTTTAAATTTTTATTCTTTCTATAAGCTTATCTATTTTTTGATGAAAAATAATTTTTATAAATTATATTTTTTACTCACAATTTATTTTATTATTAATATGTATATATAAATAAAAAACTAAATAAACAAAATGAATTTTTTAAATTATAATGAAAACAAATAAAAAATGAGATTTATTAATTATTATTTAGGGTATACACGTTTAAACAATTATCTATATAGGGTTATCGGGATTTTGTAGTTTATTGATTTAAGTGTTTAGGCATTTAGTGATTTATAGGTTTTATTTAAACAATGAAATTAAAAAAAAATAATTTTTTATGTTTTTTCACATGTTCAAAGGTTATAATCTTTGAAAATATTATAATTTTAAAATTTTTTTCAAAAGTGAATACAATATTTAGTAATAATAATTATTAAATTTATATATCATATAAATTAAATGTAAATATTTTTATTGATAAATATTATAAAAATGATGAAAAAATAAATTAATAATCTATTATTAATAAGTTAGACATCGATTAAAATATAATAACAAAACCTAAATTGATTCATAAACAATGTAAAATATATTACTATATTATAATTTTTTGTTTTTAAATTTTTTTTCTTTTTAAAAGTTTATCTATATTTCTTTGTTGAATCATAATTTATATAAATTGCATTTGTCTAACTTATAATTCATTATATAATTAATATTTATATAAAAATAAACAAATAAATAATTAAAATGAATTTTTAAAATTATAATGAAAAAAATAAAAATGAGATTTATTATTTATTATTTTGGATATGCATGTTTAAAAAAATTATCTATTTAGGGTTTTCGAGATTTAGAAGTTATTGAAAATATAATATATATACAATATTTCGTAATAATAATTATTAAATTTATATATCATATAAATTAAATGTAAATATTTTTATTGATAAATATTATAATTATGATCAAAAAATAAATTAATAATCTATTATTAATAAAATAGATATCAATTAAAATATAATTACAAAAGCTAAATTGATTCATAAACAATGAAAAATTATATTACTATATAATAATTTTTTGTTTTTAATTTTTTTATTCTTTTAATAAGTTTATCTATATTTTTTTTGTTGAATGATAATTTATATAAATTATATTTGTGTAACTCATAAATTATTTTGTAATTAATATTTATATAAAAATAAACAAATAAATAATTAAAATGAATATTTAAAATTATAATTAAAAAAATGATATTTATTATTTATTATTTTGGGTATACCGGTCTAATTTAAAGTAGATCTGTCTTACTAATAATTTATTTTGTATTTAATATTTCTATAAAAATAAATTGTAAATTAATTAAAATAATAATTTAAAATTATGTTGAATAAAAATTAAAATGATATTTATGATTTATTATTAATGTATACATATTTAATGGTTTAAGTATTTAGAGGTTTTGTCTTTTAAAAGTTTAGCGATTTAGGTTTTTAGGCATTTAGTGATTTATAGGTTTTATTTAATAAGATAGATATTAATTAAAAAATATTTACAAAACCCAAAATGATTCAAAATTAAAGTAAAATATCTTAATAATAATTTTTAATTTTTTAATTTTTACATATTATATAAGCGTAAATACTTTTATTGATTAAAAAAATATTTAAATTATATTTTCGCACTCATAATTTATTTTGTAATAAATATTTCTATAAAAATAAACTTATAAATAATTAAAATGTATATTTAAAATAATAATAAATTGAAATAAAAATTGGATTTCTTAATAATTAATTAGTATATAGAAGTTTAATGGTTTATGTATTTAGGCATTACGGGCCTTAAGAGTTTACTAATTTTACTGTGTATGCATTTAGTGGTTTATAGGTTTTATTTAAAAATTTAAATAACAAAATATTTATTTTTATTATTTTTTGATATTTTCAAAGGTTATAACATTTGAAAATATAATAATTTTTAAATTTTTTTCAAATTTGAATTCAATATATAGTTATAATAATCATTATATTTATATATCATGTAAATTCAATATAAACAGTATTATAGATAAATATTCTAAAAATGATCAAAAATTAAATTAATTATCTATTATTAATAAGATAGATATCAATTAAAAAATAATAAAAAACCTAAAATGATTCAGAAGAAATCAAAATATATTACTATATAATAATTTCTTGTTTTGAATTTTTTTTTCTTTTAAAAAGTTTATCCATATTTTTTTGATGAAAATTAATTTATATAAATTATAATTGTCTAACTCATAATTTATTTTTTAATTAATATTTATATTAAAATAAACAAATAAATAATTAAAATCAATATTTAAAATTATAATGAAAAATAATATTGAGATTTATTCATTATTATTTTGGTTATACCAGTCTAATTTAAATTAGACCTATCTCACTATTAATTTATTTTGTAATTAATATTTTTATAAAAATAAACTAATAAATAATTAAAATAAAAATTTAAAATTATACTGAATAACAATTAAAATGAGATTTATGAATTATTATTAATGTATACCAGTTTAATATTTTAAGTATTTAGAGGTTTTTTCATTTATGAAAAAACAAAATATTATCTTATAAAATTTAATACACCCATTCCAAATTTAATTGGCCAACAATAATTGGAAGAATATTTGGATCTTGTGACCCCTTTGAAAATTGTAATTGAACAATATTTTTATTAAATTGAATGAATAAAATTAGTACAAATGAAATTAAAATTTACAAGATTTGTATACTAACCTGATTCATTATCATCAAGGTCTTGAACTAATTCTTCAATTTCAATACGTTTGTTTGAGCTTCTCCACCAATCTTGTAGACATATGAGAACTTCAGCTGTAATAGGTGTTAAAGAACTCCTAAATTTATCTAATATTCTCCCCCCAGTGCTAAATGTAGATTCGTAGGCCACACTAGATGCTTGGATAGTAAATACATCCTTTACTACATTTGCCAAAGAATGATACCTAATCTCATTTACCTTCCACCAGTTTAGAAGATCAAAATCAATTTTATTTTTTTCAAGTTTGTCCTACAAGTACCTATCCAACTCTTCCAAAGCTGTAACTTCTTGTTCATTCTCCAATTCAACAAAAAAATCATCAACATAAGTATCACTACCATCAAAGAAATCATCATTTTTTTTCCACACAGTAGAAGAGAATTCATCTTCTTTTGATTCATCTTCATTTAAATATTTATAATCATCCATCATCTCATTTAAAGCATTTATAACATTTTTCACCAAATTTTTAGCAAATTCCTCTCAATAATGCTAAGTGTACTTAACCTTGATATATTTGAGCTTATATCTAGGATCCAACACTACTGCTACAAAAAAAGCATAATATTTGTTAACTAAAGAGAACCCCAATATTTGTTGAATTTATGCCTCATTTTCATACCCATTTCAGACACCATTGTATCTCTATTATTTTAACAAAGCTCAATTTTTTTCAAAATTCGAATAATCTCAGAAAAATAAACACTAGAGGTAGAATATTATGAGCTAAAATAATTACAAGTTACCTCATAAAAAGTTTTCAAGAAACGAACCAAAATTTTGGCGTTGGTTCAGTTTCTTTTATTTGGAACGTTTGAACCAAACTCCTTCAAAAACCATTTGTTTTTGTCCTCTAACTTATCAAATACTTTTTGATATTTTATATCAGTTTATAGCTTCAAATATGTTGAATTCCATCTTGTAGGATAATCTAATTGCAATGAAGATCCATATGTCAAGATTGCTTCTTCAACACAACTTAAACATATCAAATCTTTTAGGACTGCTCCTCTCATATTTCACCACACCTCTAATTTTTTGAATAGCACCCTCAAATACTGCAATGCCATCTCTAACAATTAAGTTTAGGATATGAGCACAACATCTCATATGCAAATGCTTGCCTCTCAAAGGTACACCACTTTTCTTCACAACCTTTTTTTTTAATTGTTCAACTGCAACATCATTATTTCATGCATTGTCAACAGTAATACACATCAACTTTCTCAAATCCCATTCATTCAAAACTCAATAGCATTTCTAATATTAACTCCAGAATGACTTTTAATTACACAAAAGTTCAAAAGCCTGTATGCATATTCCATTGAGAATCAATGAAATGAACAGTCAAATATATATAAGACAAATTTTGAATGCTAGTCCAAGTGTCGGTAGTCAATGAAACTCTACAACAATGACATTATATAATATCAAATAATTTCTACTTTTCCTTCATAAACAAAGAAAAATAATCCCTCAACATAGAGTTCCTAGATGGAATTTTTAAATTGAGGCACACTAACTTCACAAAACTCCTTAAACTCATCTCTCAACAAAACAAAAAGGAAATTCATTTTTTATGATCATTTTCACCAAAGCCTCCCTAACTAGTTGTTGATCAAATTGCCAACAAGTTAATTTTTTATCCTCTGAACTAGTACCTTTAGTGAAACTCAACAAAGATTGTCACTTGTCTTTACCTTTGTGAACTTCTATTAATTATTTTTTGTGTGAAAATTTCCTACATGTCTCTCTCAAGTATTTCCATAAACCCGAAGTACCTTGATCACTTTTGCCAATTATTCTTTCCTACACCATATACAAGCTGCCCTACCAGTTTCATTATCCTCTGAATCAACTAATATCTTATAAGTTTCCCAAACAACAGACTTATACTTTTTATGAGGTTGAGGTTCAGATGTACCTTGACTTTCTATTACAATTGGAATTGAAGAACCTGGTGTAACAATAGGTGGGTTCGTGAAAGGTTGATGACTAGATTTACCAGTACTTTGATCATTTGAGATGTGATCATATCTAATTTATTGTATTTTTCGTTTACCGCTGGATTGTGCCATCTGCATTGCCATTAATTAATATGATATGTTAAGCATAAATACATATAAATATTCCAAACAAGCAAGCTCTACAAAACTGACTGTAACACATTCAGCCCAATCATTCGGCCCAACCACAACACCACAACCAAAACTCAACAAAACTGACTGAGACACATAATAATAATAATAATAATTAATCACTCAATTCTCGTCAGAAAAACAAACCAAAAGGCTGGTGGCATCTGAGACACAGTGGAGGCAACCAGAAGTGCGACGGTCAAGGGCTGGAGCTAACTGAACACGGCTGGAATGGCATGAGGTGGCCTGGAACTCGTCAGAACATAAATAGGTGCATCGGAATTGGATGGGCAGTAGCGGAATTGGTGGCATCTTCATGTTATATATATATATATATTTCTGGTTCTAGTATCAGTTTTTTAGGATGGGATGGTTCTCGGGATGGATATTGCTTAAGATCTGGAACCATCCCAAAAGAAAATATACGTGACATAACGCGACGGGAAAAGTCAAAGTCAACGGATTTTTCTCAGTCCCGATTCTTTCGAGACAAGACTTCGGTTCGGGTCGCGAATGTCTTAGTCCCATGAGGAGCCCTATTAAATGCATATAAATTAAATCAGTAAACTCCTAAACCCCGTAATCCCTAAATACATAAACCAGTAAACCGCTAAATACTACTTAATAATTAATAAATCTATTTTTTATTACTATTTATTATATTTTTAAATTTTCATTTTAATTATTTATTAGTGTATTTATTTAGAAATATTTATTACAAAATAAATTATGAGTGGGACAAATATAATTTAAATATTATATTATTTATCTAATAAAAATATATGCTTATAAAAGAAGTATAAATTTAAAAATTAAAAATTATTATCAAGTAATATAAGTTACTTTAATTTTGAATCAATTAGGGTGTTGTAAATATTTTTTAATTAATATCTATCTTAATATTAATAGTTTATAAATTTAATTTTTGTCATTATTATAATATCTATCAATAAAATTATTTATATTAAATTCATATGATATATAATTATTAATATTATTATAACAAAAATTGTATTAAAATTTCAAAAAATTGTAAATATTATAATATTTTCAAATGTTATAACCTATGAGTATGATAAAAAATTATAGAAATTTTTTTTGTTATTTTATTTTTTGAAATAAAACATATAAACCAATAAAAGCCTAAAAACATAAATCGCTTAACTCCTAACGACAAAACCTCTAAATACATAAATCATTAAACTAGTATACATTAATAATAAATCATAAATCTGATTTTAATTTTTATTCAGTATAATTTTAAATTTTTATTTTAATTATTTATTAATTTATTTTATAAAAATATAAATAACAAGATAAATTATTATTGAGACAGATCTAATTCAAATTAAACTGTTATCCCTAAATAATAAATAATA
The DNA here is from genome assembly GCA_029783825.1 of Sapria himalayana. Lineage (NCBI taxonomy): Eukaryota > Viridiplantae > Streptophyta > Magnoliopsida > Malpighiales > Rafflesiaceae > Sapria > Sapria himalayana. The sequence continues at coordinate 326,802 of JAREIK010003263.1, forward strand.
AATCTTATTTTTTTTCATTATAATTTTAAATATTCATTTTAATTATTTATTTGTTTATTTATATATAAATATTAATTACAAAATAAATTGAGTTAAACAAATATAATTTATATAAATTATTTTTTATCAAAAAATTATTGATAAACTTTATAAAAGAAAAAAAAAATTCAAAAAAAATTATTATATAGTAATATATTTTGCTTTTCTTTTGAATCATTTTAGGTTTTGTAATTATATTTTAATTGATATCTATCTTATTAATAATAAATTATTAATTTATTTTATGATCATTATTAGAATATTTATCAATAAAATTATTTATATTGAATTTATATGATATATAAATATAATGATTATTATAACTAATTATTGTATTGACATTTAAAAAAAAATTAAAAATTATTATATTTTCAAAGGTTATAACCTTTGAAAATATCAAAAATTATAAAAATAATTTTTTTATTTTTTTTATTTTTTAATAAAACCTATAAACCACTAAACACATACACAGTTAAATCAGTAAACTCCTAAACCTCATAATGACTAAATACATAAACCATTAAACCGCTATATACTACTTAATATTTAATAAATCTAATTTTTATTTCTATTTATTATAATTTTAAATATTCATTTTAATTATTTATTAGTTTATTTTTATAGAAATATTTATTACAAATTAAATTATGAGAGTGACATATATATTTTAATTAATTTATTTTTAATCAAAAAAAATTTATGCTTATAAAAGAAGTAAAAATTAAAAAATTAAAAATTATTATCCAGTAATATATTTTACTTTAATTTTGAATCAATTTGGGTTTTGTAAATATTTTTTAATTAATATCAATCTTTTTATTAATAGTTTATTAATTTAAATTTGATCATTATTATATTATTTATCAATAAAATTGTTTATATTGAATTTATATGATATATAATTATTAATATTATTATAACTAAATATTGTATTCACATTTCAAAAAATTTTAAATATTATTATATTTTAAAAGGTTATATCTTATGATAATGTAAAAAAATTACAAATTTTTTTTTGTTATTTTATTGTTTAAATAAAACCTATAAACCACTTAATGCCTAAAAACATATTTTGCTAAACTCCTAAACGACAAAACCATTAAATACTTAAACTATTAAACAGGTGTACATTAATAAAAAATCATAAATCTCAATTTAATTTTTATTATGTATAATTTTAAATTTTTATTTTAATTATTTATCTGTTTATTTTTATAGAAATAATAATTACAAAATAAATTATTAGTGAGATAGATCTAATTTAAATAATTTATTTTTCATCAAAAAAAATGTATATCCTTATAAAAAGAGGCAAAATTTTAAAAACAAAAATTTATTATTTAGTAATATTTTTTTTTATTTTGAATCATTTTAGATTTTGCAATTATATTTTAATTTATATCATTCTTATTAATAATAGTTTATTAATTTTTTATTGATCATTATTATAATATGTATTAATAAAATTATTTATATTGAGTTTACATTATATATAATTATTAAAGTTATTATTACTGAATATTATATTCACATTTAAAAAAAATTAAAAATTATTATAATTTCAAAAGTTATAACCTTCAAAAATTAAAAAAAAATCAAAAAATTAATTTTTTTATTTTTTCATTCTTTAAATAAAAAACTATAAATCACTAAAGGCCTAAACACTTAAATCACTAAACCCCAAAACACCTAAATACTTAAACCATTAAACT